>JAOTQR010083028.1:0-38250 GCA_025774065.1 Solanum ossicruentum
AATTCTAGGCTGTGATTATAAAGGAATTCAAATTAGTAAGTGTTTACGTGCTCTTATCGGGCACTGGTCACGACCCCAAGGAGGGGTGTGACAATCACAAAAGGTAAGGCATAGTTTACCAAGGTGAAGTAGACTACTCTATCATTCGGTGTAAAGGCAAGGTATAATTTGCATGGTCTTATATATCGGTTGTGGTCTAATCCACAGTCAGGATACACCTCTGTTTTGAGGTCAAAGAGATCGTTGTCAAATTAATAAACCTAACCAAGTTTAGGGTCTAATCTTAAACAAAATACATCGACTTTTCAAATCGATTCACCAATAAACAATTCAAGTATTAACTAACTCAATTTCCCAAGGGGGGGGGGTTGCAATGATTGATAAGAAATTAAACTAAACTAACTAAAATGGAAGACAATCAATAATGGAGAGCAACTTTGGTATTGTGTTCCCCATGATTCACTAACTCAACATCCCTAGATATCACAATTCTCAACTAGAATATTGTATATAGGACGGTAATCAAAGTTCTTCCAACCCTTTGATCAAACGTGAATATCGAATCTGACTATGGGACTTGGCCCATCTCTATAGTGTGCTATACTAACCATTGACCATAGTCTCAGTCAACCTCCCCTTGGTCTAGTTCGGTTGGTTAGACGAGAACAAATCATCGAATCTTGTTAATCACTCTCTTTTCCTAGTCATTACCACCTGACTGGGAAGGTAACACTAGGCGAGCTCTAATGTTGACCACCACTAGAAAACATGCAAAATGAAGAGATGTGATTAATACATGCAAATGCCTATTCTAAGAATTGCAAATAATCTGGATCTATTTGATTAGATCCTCATGGTTACTATAACCCCAAGTTATGGTTTTAGCCACTCATGCTATGAGAAGATAAACCAACTATGATTTGAGAAAACATAATTGATATCTTACCAAAAAAAATTGAAGAACAAGTAAACCCAATTTGTATTGAAAATAATAAGGTTGCAAGATATATTGAATATAAAAGTGTATTCTCTTCTCCAATATTCAGTCTCCAAGTGTAAAATCCTAAAACTGTTCTAATTTCGTGCTCTCTACTCTATTCTCTAAAAATTTGCTTCTAATGACCAAAAATTTACTATTCATAGTATTTACAAATAACTCCCTAAAAATATTAGAATAACTGATCAACTGTTGTTACGAATCGTAATTATGAATCGTAACTGGGTTTATGAGTCATAATCGGGCTTTCTTGTTCAGGTTCTTGGATCTTGGACTTCATTGCTATGAAACATCTTCGTGAGCCATTGTCTGATCTATGACTCATATTGTCCTCTCGTAGTCAATATCTTCATCACATGGTCCAACACTAAAAGACACGGAAATCTCGACGGAACCCCTCAATACCACTCATAGAGTGAACTATGAGTCGTAAAGAGGTATCGTGTCACGGAACTTCAAATCTTCAAACTTTCAACCAATATCGAAAACCTCTACGAATCTAAGTCCATGGCTCATAGATGGCTCTACTACTCGTAGAGTATCTCGTAAGTCTGCAAAAAGAAAAAACAAAAACAGTCTACAATCTTCCAAAAATTGTGCCAACCTGTTTTTCCTGTAAAAACAAACACAAAAACACATAAAACCATAAATGTTGCATTGAGAACACACAAAATCTCAAGTTTTAGGGAACAAATGTGTTGCATTTTGATAACACATCAACATCCTCAACTTAAAATTGTAGCTTGTCCTCAAGGACGACTCAATCTAACTAGATAAAACAGCAACATATAGAATAGAACTTAATGGCATGTATCTTGTACAATTCAGGCTTAGGTATGAACACATAATTTTCAAAACAAGATCATATAGCTATTTTGGCAAACCAAGACATAATGACGCATCTGACAACACAACTATAATAAGCAATAGAATATCCATAATCTACAATCACTGAACAAGTCAACTGCTAACAATGCAATGCAAATGCCCTCACAGAAAGAAGTACCAAATAACACAATCAACGATGATTTCAAAATTAACACTTGGACTCTGCAAACACACTCACACTCATAAAGATATTCATGCACATTGACTAAAATCGTAAGCTTGCCCATATGCTCATGACTTAGATTTCATCCAATTTACTAGGATCACGCTAGGACTTTCTAGGCTTATCACATAGGCTGATAGTGCTTTGGTAGGACACTTTTGGAAACATAGTGACTAAAGACCATCCTTGAACCACATTTTTCATCATTTTCACCTACCAACTCAATCAATTTCACCTTATTTTCCTTTTTCTTCATATTCAAGCTTTTTCGCGTGTTTTCTTCTCATTTTTCAACTTTTGCTTCATTTTCACACATTATTTTTCTTTTAATCTCAATCTAAGGAATCTTTTTTCTTTTTCTTATACCCTGTACATGATTTTCTTCTTTTTCTCCTCATTCCCAACTTACCACCTTATTTTTATGATTTTACCCCTATACCAGCCACCCTCAACTTAGGCCTTTAGCCTATCTTGAATTATACAATATTTTTCTCTATATCAGCTCCATTTTTGGAAGCCACCCTCTGAAATGCCCCAAAAATATACTTTGGAAATTCCCATAATCATTATTTTCATAGATCTCTAAATTCGTGCGTGATATCAAAAATGCAACTTCATATTCGTGATAATGGGATAGCGGAAAATGGATATAACCCCGATTTTAGATGACCCATAGTGAAAAATAATTTTCGCAAAAATTCAAACTCCAGTAGCCATTCGCATCCTGGTTGTGACGCACCAGGGGCGTGGATCAGTGTTAGAATGCCCTTCGTGATGGGTCTGCTTTATGCTAGTGACTCGAACTAGTACAGTTTTTCCCTGATTTTTCATTTTGGCCCAAGGGCCTTGGGGTCATAGCTCCATTACCACTTATCCATGAAAACATCTATACTTAGCCAAATATTTCATCCAAATTTAAGTGTCTGAAGCATAATTTCGAATCTCATGGACTCCATTCAACTTTCAAGTCTCCTTCAAGTCTACATCAAGAAAACCCATGATTGAGGTATGTGGGTTTCATCCATTGGGTCCTTCCACCCATGGAGCTCATAAAAAACAAAACAAAATTGCATTAAAATCAATTTTTATTGACCAATCAGAATTGTATGGTTAGTTTCCATTTATATACTTGGTGGAATCTGGCATATCTTGACCAATCAATCTCCATTTTTATGGGAATTGCATGTTTCCAAGTTGTATCTTCTTTGGGTATCATTTATAATGATTTTGATTACAAATTATATTGGGGTTATATGAAATATTGATTGAATATGCGTGTTTGTCTATTTCAAGCTTATACTAGGAATTGGTTTTATCTATTGAGACTATAAATGTTTTGAGCTATGAAACTGTGTTCTATTATGAGATTTAATGATAGATTTGAGGTATATTACATGAGGGTTATACTATATGTTGGTAGGTTAATTTACATTGACTTTTCTCATATTATTTCACTCTTGAATTGCATGATTTTTGATAGGCCTTACACCTCACCAATTGTTTGATAAAATTTCTTGACAAGGATTCTCAAGTGATTGATGGTTTATTTCATGGTTTATATATCAAGTGACTTTATGTTGATTAAAGGATTGTATATATGTATTGAATTCTTTAAAAGTATCTATAGTGTTGTAAGTTGACCGTACTTTATTAGGGGGTGACATGCCCATACTGCCACATTGAGGGATAGATACCTCCACCACCTTGTTGGGAGGTGACATACCCATACTACCACATTGAGGTGTAGGTACCTCGACCACCTCACTGAGGGGGTGAGATGCCACAGATTCCAAGTAGTAGTTGCTTGCTATATGATTATGGTCTCTTCTCACACATGTAATGTATATTTGCAATTTATATGATTCCCAAGTATGTTTTATTCCAAGCATTGATCATGCATGCCATATTGATAGTATACTTATCCATTGCTTATGATTATATATTTTTACTATGTTTCCTTATGTCTTGTTGCATTACATTTTACATACTTAGTACATTCAAACATACTAATGCATACCCTATGACTACATGGTGTGACGATGTAGGAACTGTAGCATCTCTCAATCATCCTTCACATGGCTAGTTTTGGCATTTCGGAAGATAAGCTTTGGTGAGTCGTCAAGTCCGGGGACACTAGCTATGCTGCTCTTACTATGTGATGTCTCTTTATGTTGAACACTTGATACTATGAGGGTGATCCCAGAAAGTGTCTTGCCCACCGCTCTAATCTATGTTAGAGGTGTTTTTGGAACAATTGATGCACTTATGCTTTTAAGCTTTGACTCTTTTATGCTTTATAATTATCAAGACTTCCCTTAGTCCTACTTCCTTTACTCATATCTCTTGTTGTTGTTTATTTTGCTTCAATGACCAAGGATGTGTGAACAATATGCTAAAAGGCTTGTTTGAGTCCCTTAGGGTTCCCATTTGTTGTATCACGTCTAGGCCCTAGGCTTGGGTTGTGACACCTTCAACTTAGGATTTTGGCCTTAATCAAGGTTCACAATGCTCAAGAATCGACCAGGGCCAATATCAAGGTTTTTAACTAGACAAGGTTAGGCTAATCAGGTATATTTGAAAGAATTGGTTCATGTAAGGCTAAACATTTAGAACAAGGGATAAAACATCATTTGGTTGCTTATTTAAGGTTAAAGTGGACTATTTTAAAGAACAAAGACCTAAGATCACCTCCTAATCCTTTTAATCTACAATCCAACTTAGAGCAATAGGGCATGTTCTGAATTAGCACCAAATATACATGAATCTAGCAAAATAAGCTCACTCAGACATGGCATTGTATACATTATCAACAAGAAACTCAGAGATCATGCTTCATATCTCAGTTACCCTTACTCATCAAGACAAATATCACCAAGTACCCAAATATGCATGGTTGCAATTTAACTACAAATCAAAATATTTTTGGTAGGTACCATTTTTCAAATCATAATATAAAACATCAAAAACAAGTTATTTGCCATAAGTATAAGCACTATATTCCACATATATTATCTAAACATTCTAAACATGTCGGTTCAACAAAAATATGCACAAGAAAAAAGAACACAGATAAGAAAACCTTGGGATCAAAATGTAGGATACTATATGGATTATAAATTACGTAGACTTCCCCAAGATCCATGACTACCCACAACCCATCGAAAAGTTGTGCATTGTCCACAATGCACCAAATCAAGTAAAAATATAATAGTAGGGGTTAAAAAATATACCATGGCACCTGAGTTCCATGGTCCACTTTAGGTTGCCTCTCAAGCAGCGCCTAATTTATAGTTACAGCACAACATAGCTATCTTGAGTACTCAGACTTCCTCGAGATCCAATGCTTCAACCATCTTGATCTTTTCCATATTATAAAGGTATGGCTTAACTCGTTGGCTATTTACTTTGAAACTACCTCCATTTTGCCTCTCTAATCCAATGGCCTCATGATCAAGGACGCGTGCTACCCAAAAGGGTCCTAACTATCTTGATTTGAGCTTCCCAGGGAATAACTTTAATCTAGAATTGAAGAGTAGAACTAAGTCCCCAGGTATAAGTCAGCTGATTTTCTATGCAGCAGTCATGTTGTATTTTCATTCTTTTGCTTATACAAGGCCAAACTCTCATATACTTTCAAGAGAAACTAATCAAGCTCATTGAGTTGGCTCAATCTAGAGGTAGCTACATCATTCCAATCTAAATTCAACTTCTTCAATGCGCACATTGCTTTATGCTTAAGTTCCACCGGCAAATAACATGCCTTCCGGTATGCCTAAAAGTAAGTTGATATAGGGACCTTCCTATAGGGGTCTTGAATGCAGTCCGGTATGCCTATAATGTATCATCCAACTCTAGAGACCAGTCTGTTCACTTTTCATTCACAGTCTTAGATATAATCTGTTTAATTACCCTATTTGACACTTCCACTTGTCCACTTGTTTGGGGATGATAAAGCGTCACTACCCTATGTTTCACTCCATACTTTTCAAGAAGAGCATTAAAAAGTCTATTACAAAAATGCAAACCTCCATCATTGGTAATTGCCCGAGGTGTATCAAATCTCGAGAAGATGTTCCTTTTTATAAATTTTGTGACATTTTTACCTTCATTGTTTGGTAGAGTCACTACCTCCACCCACTTTGATACGTAAGCCATAACAACTAAGATGTATTTGTTTCCATATGAGCTAACAAATTGTCCCACGAAATCTATCCCCTACACATCAAACAATTCACTCACCAAAATAGTATTTAAAGAGAGCTCATGCTTGCAAGTAACCTAACCTTCTCTTTGGGACCTATCACAAGGTTTAGCATAGTCATGAGTATGTTAGTAGACTGTGGGCCAATAATACCTACATTGTAAAATCTTGTGGGTTGTTTGAATCCGACTATGATGTCCACCCACCATAATGAGTGGCATGCCTCAAATATGCTTATCATTTAAACCTCAAGAATACAACAACGAATAATTCCATCAGCACATGCATAGAATAAGTATAGGTCATCCCAAAAGAACTTCTTCACATCATGCATAAATTTTTGATGTTGATGTGTGTTAAGGGTGGCACAATATCACTCACCAAATAATTTGCATAATCTGCAAACCAAGGTATAAAATCATGCGATGCAACCAACACTCTTTCATCCAGAAAGGAATCATTTATCTCTAGTCCATCATCAAATTTCATCATTGCCCCATATTCACATCCTTTCTAGCCATCAAATATTTAAGTGTTGTGTGGTCTGTATGCACCACCACTTGGGCTCCTAAAAAATAATAACAAAATTTTTGGAATGCGAAGACCAATGCAAGTATCTCTTGCACTGTGACAGTGTAAATCTTTTGGGATGTATTCAGGGCCTTACTAGCATAATATATGGGATGTAATACTTTCTCCTTGAGCTATCCTAATATCAAACCTAGAGCGACCCCACTTGCATCACACATGATTTCAAATTGCTTGGAGCGATCTAGAGCTACAACACTTGATGTTGAGATCAACCTATTTTTTAACTCTTCAAAGACTAGTATACGTGCATCATCAAACACGAACTTAGCATCATTCTCCAATAATTTGCACAATGGGTGTACAATTTTAGAGATAGAATCCTACAGGTCCTAAGAAACTTCTCACACCCTTTACTGAGATAGGTGTTGGAAGCTTTTCAATCACCTCAACTTTAGCTCTATCGACCTTAATATCTTTGCTAGATATTCTATGAGCCAACACAATACCCTTTTTAACCATGAAATGACACTTTCCCAGTTTAGCACCAGATGATTTTCTACACATCTTTGCAACACATCATGTAAGTGTGCCAAGCAATTCTCAAATGAGTTTCCAACTATACTAAAATCATCCATGAAAACCTCAATAGCACTCTCTACCATCTCTGGAAATATGGACATCATACATCTCTAAAATGTTGTTAGGGCATTACACAACCCAAATGGCATCTTCTTAAATGTGAAGGTGCCATAGGGACATGTAAAAGTGGTCTTCTCTTGATCCTCCAGAGCAATAATGATCTGATTATAGCAAAAATACCCATTAAGAAAATAGTACCACTCCTTTTCTGTTAGTCTATAAAGCATTTACTCTATGAATGACATAGGAAAGTGATCCTTCTCTGTCGAGGCATTGAGTTTTCTGTAATCCATACACACCCTCCATCCTGTGACTAGCCTCATATGAATCAATTCATTGTTAGCATTAGGTACAACTATGATACCCCATTTCTTTGGAACACACTTTACCTGGCTCACCAATTCACTATTGGTGATTGGGTAGACTACTCCTACATCTAGCCATTTAATGATCTTTTTGTGAAAGAACTCATGCATAGGGGGGTTCAGGTGCCTTGGATGTTCAATGCTTGGCTTGTAGTCCTTGACCAATTAAATTTTGTGTGTGCATATGCCAGGAGAATGCCAATAATATTTGCAGTAGTCCATCTAATATCATTTTTAAATTATTTAAGCACTGGTACAAGGACATCTGCTTGCTCATCATTCAAGTCTACAGCTATGATGACCGACAAAGTGTTGTTCACTCCCAAGAATGTGTATTTCAGTTGTGGTGGAAGTTCCTTTAGCTCTAATACATGTGGTTCTTTTATGGAGGGCTTTGTAAGTGGTGTCTTCAGGTTCTGCAAATCTGGCTCTAATTTAGTTTGGTGTTTAGGACCCAAAGACACCCTTAGAGAATTTACTATCTCTTCAAAATCTAGCATACCATTACTGTCAAAGTTTATTAGTGCTGCCTCCAAAGTTTCAACACCTAATTGTAGCTCAAGTGGTACCTCTGACTCATCGTCATCAACATCTCGATAACTAAAACCACTCTCCCATCACTTTCCTTCCTTGCTTATTGACACATATTTAACACGACCTCATCTTTACCAAATCTGAATATGAGCAGGCCCTTCTCCACGTCAACCACAGTGCAACCAGTAGCTAAGAAAGGCCTTCCCAAAATAATTGGAACTTCAAAATCAACCTCAATATCAAGAATAACAAAATCTGCAGGAAATATGATTCTTTCAACATTTACCAACACATCTTAGAGTATCCCCATAGGTTTCTTGACTATTCTATCTACCATTAACAACTACATCTTAGTAGGAGTAGGGGCACACAAACCAAGCTTCTTGAAAATCGCAAGAGGCATCAAATTGATGCTAGTACCCAAATCACAAAGTTCTCTTGCAAACTTTATATCTTATAGTGCATGGTATAGTGAAAGCACCTGCATCTTCACGCTTTTGAGCCCATGACTTTGTAGTGATAGCACTACAATGTTGGAGTTCCTTGGAGATCTCTTGACTCATAGTCCTCTTTTAGTATCCAAGTCTTTTATTTACACTGCATAACCAGGCATCTTCTTTAAAGCTTCAATTAAAGAGATGTTGACAGATAGTTGCTTAAGCATAGAAAGAAAGTGTTTGAACTTTCCTTCCTTCTCCGACTTTTTGAGTGTTTGAGGGAAAGGAGGAGGAGGCCTTGGGACTATCTTATACTGCTTTAGCTCTTCAACCGCTTCACCGACCCCATCGTTGTTTCCCTCTTCTCCTTCATTCACAAACTTCTCTATAACTAATCTCTTCATGCACATCATCCACACCTACCAGTATTAGAGGAGCAAATGCACTCATGCCTCCCCTAGTTGTGACTGCCATATAATGCCCCTCATTCTTTGGATTTTGAACCATATTGCTTGGAAATGTACCTTTCTAGTGTTGATTTAATTGAGTAGATACGTGACTGAATTGTTGCTCAAGTTTCTTAATGGCCACCAAATGATACTTTATTTTTTGATTTATATTTGAAATATCTTATTTCATTCCCCGTAGAGTTTCATCTTGGATCTCTGCTTTTTTCACTAAATAGTTGAACATCTCTTTGATCATAGAGTTGCTGCCCTGGCATCACGATTATGTGGAGGCACATACAGACCATTTCTAAAACCATCTCTTCTACCCTAATCTACTTCAGTTACCCTATTCCTCTCATGATAACTACCTCAGTTAACTCTATAAGCTCTATCTACTACATAGTTTTGACCTTGGTTCCCAAAACCTTGATGCCAATAGTTCAGATTGAACCCTTGGGCGATAGTCCAGAAACCCACCACTTGATCCCTCACAAAACATACATCCTCATCATAATATGACTCTTCATACATGGGTGGGCAAAGAGGTTGATGGACTATCGCATGCACTATTTCTTGACGTTGTTTCATCATAACCTCAAGACCGGTGTGAATTTGGGAAAGCTATTGCATAATCTCCTCATTGATCTTGGCTTGCTCTGAACCCACAATCACGGCACAAGAATTCTTTATAAATGTTATTTCTCGTTGTCCCCATGCACGGTTGGTTTTGACCACTTACTCCATGCACTCTGCGATCCATGTAAGCAGTTGATCCAAAACATGCCCCCCATTATAGTATTGGCACAAGCTTGACTATTTTCATCGAGGGCACGGTAGAAGATATCTACCAAGGTATCATTAACAATTTTGTGGTTAGAGATGCTTCTTAAACACTTTATAAATCGCTCCCACATTGTACTAATTGAATCACTAGGTAATTTCTTAAACTTATTGATTTCATCTTTTAATTTGAGCTTGTTTAACCTCAGGAAGTACCTATGCAAAAAGGCCTTCTATAAATCTGCCCAACTTGTGATCGAACTTTATTGAAGCTCAGATACACACCAGTGGGAAATTGTGCATTCTAACAACATCCATGGAAAGATTTCATGTCCCCATCATACTCTTGCAAACAAAAGCTACATTATGTAGATGGCTATGAGGATCCTCGGATGGTAGACCTGCAAACAAACCACAACTTTGAAGAAACCGACTTGAAATGGTGAACTTAGTGTCAGTCAGTAGTGGAGGCAACACTATAGCTCCCGTTAAATCCATAGCCATAGAATTCAATTTATATTGATTCCATCCATAAGCTTTCTCACTGAAGTCCCTAGGTTATGCTCTATTCTCCAAAGGAGGTGGATTGTCATCCCTATTATCAACATCAACATCTCGATTCATAGTTTCATTAACCGCGATATTAGCATTTGCTTGAGCCATTCTTCTAGTAACCCATTGGTTCTCTAAGTCAATTAGCGATAGGGGAACTTTTGATTTGTTGTTGGGTATATAACACCTGTATGCCCTGCAAAAAACTAAAATAAAAGGGAATAAAGAAATTAACACTTGAATTATACTACTAGTGAATCCAATAAAAGTGTCATCGTATTCACCTGCAACAACAACATTTTCTTTGAGCTTACTCAAGATGCACCTCTTTTTTGTGGTCAAAGTGATCATTGTCAAAGTAATAAACCTAACCAAGGTTAGGGTCGAATCCCACAAGGAAGATACAGACTTTCCAAATCAATTCATCAATAAGCAATTCAAGTATTAAATAACTCATTTTTCTAAAAAAGGATTGGGTGGGGGGGTTGCAATGATTGATAAGAAATTAAACTACACTAACTAAAATGTATGACAATCAATAATGGAGAGTAACTTGGGTATTGTGTTCCCTATGATTCACTAACTCAACATCCCCAAATATCACAATTCTCAGCTAGAATGTTGTATGTAGGACGGTAATTAAGTTCTTCCAACCCTTTGGTCAAAGTTAAAGGTCGAATTTCACTATGGGACTTGGTCCATCTCTATAGTGTTCTATACTAACCATTATCCATAGTCCCAATCAACCTCCCCTTGGTCTGGTTTAGTTGATTAGATGAACACACATCATCAAATCCTATTAATCAATCTTTTTTCCTATTCATTACTACCTAGATCGGGAAGGTAACACTAGGTGAGTTCTGATGTTGGCCACCATTAGAAAACATGCAAAATGAAGAGATTTGATTAATACATGCAAATACCTATTCTACAAATTGCAATAATTCGGGTCTATTTGATTAGATCCTTATAGTTCCCACAACCCTAAGTTGTGGGTTTAGCTACTCATGCTATGGGAAAATAAAGAAACTATGAATTGAGAAAACAGAATTAATATGTTACCAAAATAGATTAAAGAATAAGTAAATACAATTTGTATTGAGAATCTCAAGGTTGAAAGATATATCGAATCCACAAGTGTATTCTTTTCTCCATTATTGTGTCTTCATGCCTAATACCCCATAAAAACTCTAATTTAGTTCTCTCTACTCCATTGTCTAAAATTTTGCTTCTACTGACCAAAAATTTACTATTTATAGTATCTACAAACAAGTCCCTGAAAATATTAGAAACACTATTTGGTAGTTGTTAAAACTTGCAATTACGACTCGTAACTGGGTTTACGAGTTGTTATTGAGTTACGAGTCGTAATTGGGCTTTCGTGTTCAGCTTCTTGGATCTTGGACTTCGCTCTTATGAAATATCTCTATGAGTCATAGTTTGATCTACGAGTCGTATTGTCCTCTCATAGTCTATATCTGAGCACTTGGTCTAACATAGTAAACATTGGAAATCTTTACGAAACCCTTCATTCATGGAGTGAACTACTAGTCGTAAAGAGGTCTCATGTCACTGACTGTCAAATCTGTAGACTTTTATCCAATAGTAGAAATCCCTATGAACCCAACTCTACGACTCCCAGAGACTCTCCTAGTCTGCCAAACAAATAGAAAAAGTTTGCAATCTTCCCAAAATTATGCCAACCTGCTTTCCTGTTAAAACAAACACCAAAATACATAAAAACCATAAATATCGCATTCAGAATACACAATGTCTCAAGTTTTAGCCCTAAAATGTATTGTATTTTGATAGCACATCATGGTCCAACAAGAATAAATTTCTAATGTTTCTTCTCAGGATTTTAAATTGCATCTCATACATATTGTGTCGTTATCCTATTGATTATGACTATACATATTTATAGTATTGTGATGTCCTTTAGTTCATGGCAAACCTACATACTTAGTACATTCTAGGTGCTAACGCATATGTCTTTGCCTACTTGATCTAACAATATAGGGATGGACGATGACAAATTCTTCCATTTTGTGGCTAACATTTTTATTCTGATCTTGAAGACTTGTTGGTGAGTTCCCATGCTTCGGGAACAAAACCTTATGATGTTTTTCTTTTTCTATGTTAATACTTCATTATTTCATTTGTCATGATGTATATCTTGAGGATGAGCTAGTAAGCTATGTGCTAGACTCCGCCAATATCTATGATATTGAGGCATGGATAGGACCTTCATGGAGTTGATGCATTTTCCTTATGGAAATATGGCACTTTTGCTTATATATATTTCCACTTGCATGTTCTCTTATATGCTTATCTTACCTTATGAATGCTTACGATGTTAACACGAGGCATGGATGGGTTGCCTTCGGGTGTCACAATCGTCGTGTCACGCCTAAGCCTTAGGTCTTGGTCATGAAACATTATTTTGTATTGTTCTATTTGAGAAGTATACATTTGAGGCATGTATTTCATTTGAGTTTTCTATATTTAGAGGCTTGTATATATGACACCAATTTTGGGATGGGTGTAGTTTTGATTTCCTGTGATTATCTTTCTTTTTAAACTGTTTATGTTCCATTTTTGTTATCATGTTAAGCTATTCATGTTCGGCCAGACTTGACTTCGTAGTTTAGGTGAGTGCCATCAAATATAGATTTTGGGCCATTAAAATTTGGTATCAATGCCCCAGGTTCAAAGTCTCACATGTGTAGAAGACCATTCTAGTAGAGTCCTGAGAATTGGTGTGGAGATGTCCGTTATTTATTGCTGACAAACTATGAAGACTATTAGGATATTCTCTTTTACTTTATTCTAATCAAATCGTGCATGGGTTTTGTTTAACTGTCGAGAGGTAGTTTGTCCTTTTAACAAATGGCGAGGACTAGAGCTACTGCGGCTACAGGATAAGGGGGGATGCCCCTGATATTGCTATTGAGACCACACTAGGAGTAGGGGCTATGCCAGAGGATGAGCTAGAGACTAGGGCTATGGAGCCCCACCTGTGAGAGATTATGAGTGGGGTATCTCCCATGAGCCAGCCATAGAGCCTAGAAAGAAGCAAATTTCTAATGATTATATTGCAGAACTATTATCACTCATGATATTCTATTGAGAGTTTTGGGTGCTTTTGAGACTTTAGGGTTAGGTAAGTAACCTCACTAATACATTTAGTACTTTACATACTAGGGTTAGGGCTCAGCCACAAGATTAGCAGCAGGCCCTTGAGGCCCAGGTTCAGGTGAAGCAACCACTAGTAGCATCAAATATTGAGGTTCCACCAGTAGTTGCCTTTAATAATGATGAGTAGTATAGGTACAAGAGGTTTAGAAAGATAGACCGACCATAGTTTTTGGGTGGGAAGACTAAGGATGCACACGAGTTATTGACCACTTAGAGGGAGTTACCTAATGTGTGGGGTTGGTAGAGATTAATAGGGTACGGTATGTTACTCTTTAGCTCTGTGGGCTAGCCATGGAGTGGTGGAGGACTTATCTAGGATCCCTTCCATTTGGGTCTCCTCAGATGACTTAGGAAATATTTTCCAGTGCCTTTTATGAAAGATTTGTTCCTTGTAGTGTCCATGAGGAGAACCATTTGAGGGCTGAGAGTTTGAGATAGGGCACTACGACCTTTTCAGAGTATGAGGTTAACTTTTGTCAATTACCCCATCTTGGTACAACCATTATTCATACAGAGGCAGAGAGAGTTTGTCACATTTTTAGAGGGTTTGTCAATTCTATCAGATAGTCGATGTTTTGGGTGTCCAGAGATGAAGCATTCTTCCAATTAGTGGTTAATGCTGCCAAAGAGGCAGAGTTGATGTAGAGAGAGGAGAAGCAGACCCCAAATGGGTTCATACATTAGGACACTTAAGTGTCTTATCATGGGGTAGTAGTTTAACAAGAGTAGGAGGTTCATTTCAGCATCGTCGGGTTCATGCATCCTTTCCAGCTTAAGAGGGAGGATGAGTTCCACACAATTCTTATAGCTCAGGTAAGAGTTCATAGGTTCACAGCAGAGGCCTATGGGCTGAGGTGGGTATAGTATCCCTCCTACTTCATAATAGCAGTGGTCCACCCCTAGATCGTTCTTTCCACAACCTAAGCCAAGGGCCCAGATGTGACACAATGAATAGGGAACCTAAAAGGACCCTAAACAAGCCTCTTAAGAATGTATAGCACATCCTTCATTAGGGACGATAATTAAACAATAAGCAAGTAATAAATAATCTAAGGGAAGCAGAAGTTTGGACTCACACTATGCGAACATTCTAGGAACGAGGATTAGCATGGACACATAGCAATTAAATACTAAGGGGCGGGTAAGTATGACTTACTCTATGGGGATAAGGACCAAGGACATAAGCAAAAATAGAAGTCAAGCTTACAAAACATATCTATATCCAACAACACATCTAATATGAATGGAACGAGGGCCAAGACATCTCTGGAACTTACCCTTAAAAGATAAATATCCAAAAATAATTAAGTCTCCACAAGAGCATGAATATAAAGTGGATATTGGCCCCAGACTATATATCTCACCAATAGCAATCTTCAAACAATCCAGGTAGCCACATGGAGGAGGAGGAATGATAGAAGCTCCAGTCACAACATGGTTAGTCATGTAGATAAGAGTATGAGTTATTATATGGAATGTACTAAGTATGCATGGTGCAACACAACAAGGAAACATTATCTATAATTAAACAATATGCATATTCATAGTGAATGGATATAAGCTCAATATGACATGAATGATCAATGCCTTTGTTAAAACATACAAGAGGTTAGACAAATCACAAAACATATCATACATAAATGGGAAAGGACCATAACCAATAAATAAGACCAAGCGAGGTACTACTTGGAATCTTGATGTTCACTCCACACTAAATAAGAGAGTGTTGTACTTTACCAAGGTAAGCCATCCCTCTCCTTATGAGCACTTCCCCTTTGTGGAAAGATAGTATCACAAATACCATGAGGGGTTTTTACACATTTTTGTTATTATATGATAAAATACCTTGCAGTGGCTTTACCCCTTTAGGCTACCTTACGGGAACTTTACCATTTTTGGCTATTATATGATAAAATACCTTATGGGGACTTTATCCTTTTCTGTTACCTTTGGGGGACTTTACCCTTTTTGGTTATTATATGATAAAATACCTTACGGGCACTTTCCCTTTTTTGGTTACCTTACGGGGATTTTACCCTTTTTGGTTATATATGATAAAATACCATATGGGGGCTTTTCCCTTTTTGGTTATTAATTAGCATGTGCCATACTGAGACTGTAACCTTTTTGGTTAATCAAGAAATAAGCAAATCACAAAACTACGACGACAACGTAGTTAAAGGACAATGGTTATTTACCAAGGTCCTCTCGATGCTAGGTCAAAAATCATAAGGAATATTAGAATCGTAGTCATAGTCATAATATGAAGAATCTCATAATAGCTCAACATTATCAAAGAGTAGCTTATCAAAAGAAAACTTAATAAAAAAATCAAGAAATGAGCCTCATATCATTCAAAGCTTTCACAACATTCACATGAACTCATAACAATGCTTATTAGTGCTTTAATATTCACAACATTCACAATTCTCATATCTTGCTGTAATCACATCATCAACATAAAGGGACTTGTCAGATAACTTTAGTCAAAACATAGTGGGTACATATACATAGGCTTAAAATTATTAAGTAACTTAGTATAGAATATGAATGAGTAAAGCATAGTTATTTACGAACTATTTAAATCAACCCACCAATATATTTGCAACACTCCAATTTGGTTATCATGAAACCCATTCCAAATAGGTATGATTTTCGTAACTATTTGAGAAATTATATCATGTATAACTTTAGTAGTCATAGATCAAACCATATGATAGCCTCCAATAAATACTCATGCATAACCGATTCTATCCTTGATGTAGTCAAGCTTAAATCATGTTTATGATATCTAATAAGTAGAACCATAAAGTATTACACCTTGAAATCATGAAATTTCATAAAAGAGAAGGTTAGGCTCCATCGGTGAAATGACCCAAGGATGAGACCCTGAATACCTTAAACTTGGAGGTTATTAAAGGAAGAATAGAGGAAGACTTGGAGCTTCACTTCAGTCTTTGAGATCCAAAGCAAGGTCTTGAATAGCTTAAGATTGAATGAAAGATTTTTGGGAGGATTATATAGAGGACTAGGGTTAGCAATAGCTTACAAGAGTGTAGAGGAGTAGTATGAGTCGAAACCCTAGCTTGGGAAAGTATAAATACCATCAAAAGGACAAACATTGAGTTTTTGAAGTGTCCCATGGGCAAAGTCGTCGGTCCAAAGGTCCCATCGTGAAACCATTTAGTAGTATGTCAAATGGTAACTTTAGATCACCATTTTTAATAGTTTTTGAAACTTTTCAATGCGATTCAGTGATCAAATTAGTGATGCTCCAAATACATTAGGTAGTCAAACTGATCGTCACCCTTTTTGTTTGTACAAACAGGCTTCAGTAAAATGATCATTAATTCTTACTCTGAACTTAGAGTGAGTTAAAATTGGATGTATTATAAAAAGCTAATTCAAAGTAATATAATTTGGTAGGTAGTGGGCCACCTAATTCATTACATGATAATACATATGACTATTGATAGTTTACCCTTATTCAAATTCCCACCAAAACATAGCCGATTGAAACTCGATCTTGGCTCGATGTAAGAGATACTTTATGACCCCAAACCATATGTAATCATGTTGAGAACCTAGAAATTTATCTCACCACTTTATAAGTCATCAAATTGAGCCTATACATAGACGAGAAGTGGCTCGGTCCTTAGCTTAAAATCAAGGGCATTATGATATCTCCCCCTTGGGAACATCGTCCTCAAATATGATGTGTACACAGTTGAGAGGAATAAAAGACAAATTTAAGCCCTAAAATGATTTTATAATTGCAACTTAAACACTATTGATAGGATTAACTTATTACTTTAGGCTAGAGTAAGGTGTGTGAGATAAGGATATCGCTTCTTCATGTCTGCTTCAGCTTCCCTAGTAACACTTTTGACATGTTGCTTCGTCGAAAGGACTTTGATAGATGCTATATCTCTATTCCTCAACCTCTACTTGTCACCTCAATATATCTATGAGAACCTCTTCATATTTCAAGTCTTCCTCCACAACAACTACAACTTCCAAAGACACTATGGAGGTTGGGTCACCTACACACTTCCTCAACATAGACAGACAAAGTACGGGGTGAACCAACTCCATCTTATTATGAAACTCTTCATAAGAAACCTTACCAACCCTTTTCAATATTTTGTAAGGACCCATAACCCTTGGGCTCAATTTACCCTTCTTGCCAAAATGAACAACACCCTTCATGGGTGAGACATTCGATTACGCCCAAACTATACCTCCTTAAAATCTCTATACATCTTTGTATAATCGGGGTAAATATAATAGAGTGAATTATGTGCCTGTTTCAAAATCAAATCCTTCAAGCCATTGACATTTGGCATATCCAATCCACCTTGGTGCCTAAGACACTATCTCCCCCTTGGGAAATCATCTATCTTGCCATCCCTAACCTATTCATTCAACTATAGCAAAGAGGGATCAAGGTCCTACTTAGATTTGACCTCTTCAATCAAAGAAGAGTTAGAACAATCTAAAACCACCATCTCTCCATCTTTCAGCCTCATCTAACCTAACTCCCAACCTAGCCAATCTATGAACTTCCGTTTTCTTAGGATTCACTTTGACTCCTTTACCTTACACCACATGCCCAACGAATGCAACTTCTTTTAATTATAATCCACATTTATCAAACTTAGCAAACAACTTTCCTTCCTTCAAGGTTTGCAACACTACCCTCAAAAGCCTCACATGCTCTTCTTCATATCAGGAATAAATCAAAATGTCATCTATGAACACCACCATAAACATGCCAAGGTAGGGTTTAAAGACCCTATCTATGAGATCCATAAATATCACTGGTGCAATAGTTAAGCCAAATAACATCACCATATCTAGTCAAAAAATTCATCTTTCTTTCTTACAAACAACACTGGTGGACCCTGAGGTGACTTGCTAGACCTTATAATGCCCTTCTCCAATAAATCTCGCAATTAGTCCTTGAACCCCTTTAACTCCATCAGGGCCATATGGTAAAGGGAAATGTAAGCGGATTGTGTATCAGGGTGGTGGTCTATACTAAATTCTATCCCCCTTTTATGAGGGATACTGGAAGCTTATCAAGAAAGACATCAACAAACTGATTGACTACCAGAACTAACTCGATAGAAAGGACTCTAGACTCAATATCTGTAACCCTTACAAGATCTATGTACAACCCTTAGAAATCGATTTATTTTTTGCTATAAGATGAGATGATTCTACCCTTAATAACTAAATTATGACTTACCCACTCAAGGTGGGATAATTAAGAAAATTGAACTTAACTTTGTAGGTCCTACAATCAATGAAATTATGATATGCATGCAAACAATCCGTTCCAAGAATAATGTCAAGATGTACCATGTCAAGCTTAACAAAATCGCAAGGCAACATTTATTCAACATAGGCACAGGACAACCCCTGTAGACTCTTCTATCAACAAATTCACAAATGGAGGTAGACACCTCATAGGGTTCACATAACAATTTTGGATACACATCAAGCCTACTAGCAACAAATAGCATAATGAAAGAGAAAATGGCACTCAGATCCAAATACACATAGACAACATAATCACAAAACCTTTAACTTACCAGGTGAAGCACTATACTAAATCTAGGGAACCTTAGAGGGGTATAGTTGAGATCATCGAGGATCATCCTTATAATTTCATAGTGACAATTCTTAGTGACCGATGGACAATGTCTCAACTTATGATCCATTGAGCCACACTAAAACATGCACCTAACCGGCTAAACAATCTCTTGGATCGTACCTTCCACACTTGTGGAATGTAAGAGATGCTTGACCACCAACACCCTCACCTTGATGCTTGGGAATAGTAGACCACCACCCTTAGCAACATCTTGTGCCTTTTGCGTTCCATGAGCACTATCTTATAGAGGACAATACTCTCTACCTATTCTTTGAGCATATAGACAATCAACAATCTTGAGGCCCATCTTGTAATGCCAAAAGCATACACATGTGCTTCTCAAACATGTTCCAACATGACTCCTTCCAAAGTTTGGGCAACTAGGAGGATCTGGTGCACCATTACCACTGAGCTTAGCATATGAAAGAGTCTACCCTCAAATTGTGCCATCCTTCTCCTTTCCTTGGACAGGACAATCCCTCATCTTATCCCTAATAGCACCACACTGGAAACAACCCTCAGTGCCGATCAAACAATTTTCTTGATACTTCCTGGCACACCCTTGACAAATGGCGAAACAGAGCCTTTTTTTCTGCTTAGGTATCAGTAGACTAGTAAGAGATGAAGCACCATTGACTCTGGCCCTCTTAGCCTTTCTCTCCCCCCTCTTATCATTTGAGATCCTAGGGGTACTATCCTGTTGGTATAGTCGAGCATTACAATTTTAGCCAATAATGATTCAGCATTGTGAATCTTTGTATTATATATGCCATTGTTAAGCACCTGATCATCAAGTGGGGGATGGTTACCATCTTGTTCACCATTCTGATATGCATGAGATATATTTTAAAATGTAACAGATAGGAATCAGAAATAAACCTTAGAGGATTTAGCTCTATCGCGGCCTCTTCATAGTTGTAGCGTGCTTCACAACCATGAACAAGACTCAACCCGAGGTGGTGTGTTGGTTTTTTGAGGATCATTTACTAACCTTGTGCTCTGATACCAAGCTTGTCATTACCCAAGCCTATGGCCTATGCGTGGCACGGCGAATGGGGCACCGAAGAGAACCTAAACAAGCCTCTTAATCATGCATAACACATCCTTTGTAGCACAACCATAATTAAAGAACAAGTAAGTAACAAATAATTCTAACGGATGCAGGACTTTGGACTCACGCTATAGGGATGTTACAAGGAAGAGGATTAGCATGGACACATAGCAATTAAATACTAAGGGATGGGTAAGTATTGACTCACACTATGTGATAAGGAATAAAGGATGTCTTCCATAATTACATAAGGAAAATTAGAATCATGCTCAAAACACATCCACATCCAACAACACCTCTAATACAAATGGAATAGGGGCTAAGACATCTCCCGGGCGCAACCTCAAAAGATAAATTATCCAAAAATAAACAAGTCTTGACAAGAGCATGACAGTAAAGTGGATATTGTCCCCCGAGTGGAGGACTCACCAATAGCAATCTTCAAATGATCCAGCTAGCTACGTGAAGGAGGATGGATAGGAGCTCCAGTCCCTACATGGTTAGATCACATAGGCAATGAGTATGCGTTAGTATTTAGAATGTACTAAGTATACTAGGTGCGATGCTATAAGGAAACACAATCTGCAATTAAACAATATGCATATTCATAGCGAATAAATATAAGTTCAATATGACTTGAATGATCGATGCCTTTGTAAAAACATGCATGAGGATAGCCAAATCACAAATTATATCTTACATAGATGGGTAAGGACCATAACCAATTAATAAGACCAAGCAAGCTACAACATAGAATCTTGATGTTCATTCTACACCGAATAAGGGAGTGGTCTACTTTGCCAAGGTAAACCATGCTTCTCCTTACGAACATTTCCCCTTTGCGGAAAGTGAGTATCACAAATACCTTAAGGGGACTTTACTCATATTGGTTATTATATGATAAAATGCCTTATGATGACTTGATCTTTTTTGGTTACCTAATAGGGCCTTTACCATTTTCTGTGATAATAAGATAAAGTACCTTACGAGGACATTTCCCTTTTTGGTTAGCTTACGAGGACTTTACCTTTGCGATTATTGTATGATAAAATAGCTCACGAGGACTTTTCCCTTTTTGATTACCTTACGAGGAGTTTACCCTTTTCAATTATTATATGATAAAATATATTACGAGGACTTCCCCATTTTCATTATTAATTACTTGTGTCGTATAGGGACCATACCCTTTTTGGTTAATTATGCAATAAGCAAATTACAAAACTATGGTGGCAATGTAGTTAAGAGACAATAGTTATTTAACAAGGTCCTCTCGGTGCTATGTTAACAATCCCATGGAATATTCAAATCATAGTCATAGTCATCATATGCATCATCTCGTAAAGTTTAATATTATCAAATATATCTTTAAGGAACCATGGATGTATCCCCATATACCTTAAACATGGAGTTTCTTTAAGGAAAAATGGAGGAGAACTTGGAGCTTTACTTAATTCCTTGAGATCCAAAGCAAGTTTTTGAAAAGATTTAGATAATAGAAAATTTTTCAGAGATTTTGGAGAGGATTAGGGCTAACTATGGATTACAAAGAGTGTATGTGTGTAATATGAGTCAAAACCCTAGCTTGAGAAAGTATAAATATCATCAAAAGGTCAAAAATGTAGTTTTTGAAGCATCTCATTGGCAAAATCGATGGTCTAGAAGTCCCATCATCGAACCATTCAGCAGTACATTAACTGGGACCTTTAGATCACCCTTTTTGATAATTTTTCAAACTTTCTAAAGTGATTCGGCAATTAATTTAGCGATGCGCCAAATGCATTACGTAGTAAACTGACCGTCGTCATTTTTGACAGCCAAGATAGGCTTAGGTATAATGGTCATAATGTCTTACTCGGAATGAGTAAAATTGGATGTGTTACAAAACTAATTCAAAGACCTATAATATGTTATGTAGTGGGCCACCTAATGCATTATATGATAAGAGATATAACCATTTGCAATTGATCCTTATTCGAATTTCCACTGAAACATAGCCAATTGAATCCCTTAGCTCTTGGCTCGATGTAAGAGATGCCTTATGACCACAAACAACATGTAATCATCTTTGAACATTAGGAAATTTATCTCACCATATTAGAAGTCCTCAAGTTGAGCCTATACGTATATGAAAAATCACTCAGGTCTTAGCTTAAGATCTAAAGCGCTACATTTCTATGGATATGGATATCATGATCATCTGATTCGATAATGCCCTGTGTAGACTTATTTTGGGCCTACCATTCTTACTTTGTAGTGCCATCTAGAGATCCAACAACGTAGAAGAATAAGTGTCGGTTCATGTTTCGACCCTGATAAGTAAGCCCTTAGTAGTTGATTAGGTATACCTATCTTACCTTACGACTTTATCAGTATATTAGACTTGGGATGACATGATTATTCTTGATATGACTGATTTAGATGTTATATTGGGGATGGATTGGCTTTCTCCTCATCAGGCTATTCTTCATTGCTATGTTAAGACTGCGGTTTAGCTATTCCTAGTATATCATGTTTGTATGCCAGGGTTCAAGTGGATCCTACCCAATAAAGTCATATCTTATATTCAAGCATGGAAATTGGTGGAGCATGGTTGTATTGCATATTTAGCCTTTATCTTTAATACCGATATTGAGCCACCCTGATGGGGTCTATTCATAATGTTCAAGAGCTTGTTAATGTGTTCCCTTCAAAACACTCCTAGAATTCCTCTGAACGAGGATATTGCTTTTGCCATTAATCTTGAGCCAAGCACCAAGCCTATTTCTATTCCTCCCTAAAGACCACATGACTATGGTTGAGTTGATAGAGATAGAGGAGAAGCTCTAAGATCTCTTGAGTAAGGGGTTCATACTCCCCAGTGTGTCTCCATCGGGTGCCCCTATGTTGTTCGTAAAGGAAAAGGATGGCTCGATGAGGATGTGTATTGACTATAGAAATTTTAACAAAGTGAAAAGTCAAGAAAAAATATCCCTCCTTAGGATTAATGATTTATTCGACTAGCTTCAGGGTACCACCATGTTTTCCAAGATTCATTTAAGATATGGATATCACCTGTTGAGGAACAAGACTTCTGGCATTCCTAAGACAACTTTTCGAATAAGATATGGGTACTATGAGTTCCTTCTGATGTCCTTAGGTTGACTAATATTCCAGTCACATATATGGAGTTGATGAATGGCACCTTTCGAGCATATTTAGATTCTTTCATTATTATATTCATTGATGACATATTGGTCTACTCAAAGAGCAAAAAAGATCAAGAGCAATACTTGAGGATTGTACTTTAGAAGCTTACAGAGGAGAGGTTATATGCAAAGTTTTCCAAATGCAAGTTTTGGCTGCATTCGGTGGCGTTTCAGTGTCATATTGTGCTTAAAGAGGGTATCCGAGTTAATCAAGTGAAGACTGAGGCGGTTTAGGGTAGGACTAGGCCTACTTCAGCGTAAAGACTCGATCTAAGGGCCAATTCATCACACGACAAATGAGATACCTGAAGGCATCTAATGTAAGCCATCTTAAGCTTCTCAAACATTAATAGGCACAAAGATATAAATATTGTGAAAGCAAAATGAGGAAGGGTCTATATGCCTTTTTAAGACAATGAAGCAATATAAAAAAACATGATATACTAATATATTTTCGTCCATAAAGAATATCGACTTAACATATCAATGGATGGAACCAAAAATGCTGGTCTCCATCAAATAACAAAGACTTCAATATTTAACAACATAAAAAGTGAATACCTCAAAAGGACCATAAATACATTATCTCTAAATAAAATACAAGGTATAACAGAAAATGGTAGAGTATTGAACTAAGGGCTTACTTTCATGACCCAAGCCTATGGCTTAGACGTGACATAGCAGATAAGGAACTCGAAGGGACCACAAACAAGCCTCTTAAAATATCATTACACATCCTTGGTTGCGAAGTAATTTAACAACAATAAGAAAATAGAAATAAGGGCAAAGGAACTATGGGAGCTTCTGATAGAATTAAAATATAAAAGAATCAATAGAGTCAAAGCCCATAGCATCATTACAAAATTTGTTCAACAACACCACTAAAAGTGGAGCCGGTTCATGTTTCGACCCAATAAGTGAGCCCTTAGTAGTTGATTAGGTATACCTATCTTATCTTATGACTTTATCAGTCTGTTAGACTTGTGTAGACATAATTATTCTTGATATGACTGATTTAGATGTTATATTGGGGATGGATTGGCTTTCTCCTCATCAGGCTATTCTTCATTGCTATGTTAATACTGTGAGTTTAGCTATTACTAGTAGATCATTTATTGTATGCCAGGGTTCAAGTGGATCCTACCCAACAAAGTCATATCTTATATTCAAGCATGGAAGTTGGTGGAGCATGGTTATATTTCATATTTGGCCTTTATCTTTAATACTGATATTGAGCCACCGTGATGGTGTCTATTCCTATTATTCAAGAGTTTGTTAATGTGTTCCCTTCAAACATTCCAAGAATTCCTCTGAACGAGGATATTTCTTTTTCCATTGATCTTGAGCCAAGCACCAAGCCTATTTCTATTCCTCCCTACTGACCGCATGGCTCTGGTTGAGTTGAAAGAGATAAAGGAGAAGCTCTAAGATCTCTTGAGTAAGGGGTTCATACTCCCCAGTGTGTCTCCATCGGGTGCCCCTATGTTGTTCGTAAAGGAAAAGGATGGCTCGATGAGGATGTGTATTGACTATAGACATTATACCAAAGTGAAAAGTCATGAACAAATATCCCTCCTTAGGATTAATGATTTATTCAACTAGCTTCAGCGTACCGCCATGTTTTCCAAGATCCATTTGAGATCTGGATATCATTGCTGAGGATCAAGACTTCTGGCATTCCTAAGACAACTTTTCGAATGAGATATGGGTACTATTAGTTCCTTCTGATGTCCTTGGGTTGATTAATATTCCAGTCACATATATGGAGGTGATGAATGGTATCTTTCGAGCATATTTAGATTCCTTTGTTATTATATTCATTGATGACATATTGGTCTAGTCAAAGAGCAAAGAGGATCAAGAGCAACACTTGAGGATTATACTTTAGAAGCTTAGAGAGGAGAGGTTATATGCAAAGTTTTCCAAATGCAAGTTTTGGTTGCATTCAGTGGCATTTCAGTGTCATATTGTGCCTAAAGAGGGTATCCGAGTTAATCAAGTGAAGATTGAGGCGGTTCAAGGTAGGACTAGGCCTACTTCAGTGTAAAGACTCGACTAGGGGCCCATTCATCACACGACAAATGAGATACCTGAAGGCACCTCGCGTAAACCATCTTAAGCATCTCAAACATTAATAGGCACAAAGATATAAATATTGTGAAAGCAAAATGAGGAAGGGTCTATAGGCCTTTTAAGACAATGAAGCAATATAAAAAAACATGATATACTAATATATTTTTGTCCATAAAGAATACTGACTTAACATATCTGTGGACGGAACCAAAAATGCTGGTCTCCATCAAATAACAAAGACTTCAATATTTAACAACATAAGAAGTGAGTACCTCAAAAGGAGCATAAATACATTATCTCAAAATAAAATACAAGGTATAACAGAAAATGGTAGAGTTTCGAACTAAGGGCTTACTGTCATGACCCAAGCCTAGGGCCTAGATGTAACACAACAGATAAGGAACCCAAAGGGACCACAAACAAGCCTTTTAACATATCATTACACATCCTTGGTCGCGAAGTAATTTAACAACAATAAAAAAAATAGAAATAAGGGCAAAGGAACTATGAGAGCTTTTGATTGCATTAAAATATACAAGAGTCAGTAGAATCAAAGCTTATAGCATCCTTACATAACTTGTTCAACAACACCACGAAATGTAGAATTGAGTGGCGGCCAAGACAACTTTCTGGGCTTACCATCATAGTCAAAAGCGTAAAATAAGATAAAGAGTCTTTACATAACATAAGAACAAAAGGCATCGTTCCTAGAGTTGAGGACTTACCAAACTTGCTTTGAAGAGATAGTACTAGCCTCGTGGAGGAAAATGATCAAGTGGAGCTCTGGTTCCTACATGGTAACATCATGTAGGCATAGAGTATGTGTCAGTACATTTCAATGTACTAAGTATGCAGGATGCAATGCAACAAGACATAGGCTACATAATCAAAAATGCCTAATTAGACAATGGATGAGCATATAGCAATATGGAATGCATGAATGATTATTAAAGTAAACATGATTATATAGAACATGTTACATGTGCAGTAAGAGACCATAATGTCCAAGGCCTACCACTCCCTTATAGAGGCGATTGAGGTATCAACCCCTCAATTGGTTGATAGTTGTCACATCCTACCATCCATGGTGATTGAGGTATCAAAACCTCAATTGGTTGATGGTTGTCTTACCCTACCATCTATGGTGATTGAGGTATCAACCCCTCAATTTGGTTGATGGTTATCATACCCTATTGTGATTGAGATATAGCACCCCCACAGCTAGATGTGATCAACTTGCAACACTATAGATACTTTTCAAGAAATCATCACATATATACATTACATTCATTATCATAAAGTTACATGACTCATAGGTCATGCCTTAGATCATCTATAGCTCAAGAACCCTAAACTGAACATTTTATCAAACACTTGGTGGGTATGCAATGCTAGTGTAAAACCATTCAATTCAAGAGTGAAATCATGCAAGAAAACTTGATGTAAATTAACCCAGCAACATTACCTAATACAACCTTGCAAAATACATTGAAAACCCCTTATCAAAACTCATCATAGATCCTAGATTCATAGCTCAAAACATGCTTAAATTGTCACACTTTTGCAAAACCCCAACATAGTTCATAGTCAAATTCATAATAAGAAGACCTATAAGTAGATCAACTTAGAAACATGCAATTTATGTAAAAAGGAAGCTTGGGCACCATTGATAAAAGGACACACTGGTTGAAACCCATATGCCTCAACTTTGGAGAATTCCTTCATGAAGATTGAGATGAGAACTTGAAGGTTGATTGAACTTCTTGTATCTGGAAATGAGTTTGGGACACTAGATTTTGGGTAAAATATTTGTCTAAGTGTTTGAGAAGGTTTTGAGGAATGACTTCTATAATATGAGGTTGAAAATCCACTCAGAATGGGTGTTTTTATGCATGGGAAGACTTAGGCCCAAGACCCAAAGGCCTTGGACCAAACAACAAAAATTGGCCAAAAATAACACTAGTCCGCACCCTGGCCGTATCAGTGCTAAGGGCATAGATCAACACTAGAATTCGCAAATTACAGAAAATGAAATTTAGATATGGTTGTTCAAAAATTGGGGTTAAATCCATTTCCCACTCAATCTTGCCCCCTACTCAAGAATATGAAGTCACAATTTCAATATCACGCATGGATTTTGAGATATACGGAAATTACGTTTATGGGCATTTTCGAGAAACATTTTCGAGCACTATTTGGTGTCGTTTCAATATCTCCCTCTTGTGCACATTCATCCCTAAATGTCAAAGAAGCATTTATAAGAAGAGTAATCTTGAAGAAATCAGCCCCAACAAGAATGTAATAATGCACTTAAAAATCATTTCAAACATAAGTGTCAAAATTATTGTTAGCATAAACATGAATGCATATAAATGACATAAGGATTGATACATAAGACTTGAAATCACATAGGCAACTTAGAATTGGTACCTTAGGCTTGTGTAGAATGAAAGAGATAGGGATATTACTTCTGCATGTCCTCCTCATCTTCCCATGTGGCACTTTCAACTTGTTGGTTCTTCCAAAGAACCTTGAAAGAAGCAACATCATTGTTCCTCAACCTCTTCACTTGCCTGTCAAAGATTTCTTTCAGAACCTCTTCATAAGTCAAATTGTCTTCAATAACACCCACAATATTAGGAGGAACAATAACACTTGGATCACCCACATACTTTCTCAACATAGATACAAGGAAGACCGGATGAACCATATTCATGTCATTGGGCAACTCCAACTCATAGGCCACCTTACCAATCCTCCTCAACACTCTATAAGAACCCACAAATCTTGGACTCAATTTACTCTTCTTACAAAAACGAACCACACCCTTCATGAGTGAGACCTTCAAATAGAGCCAATCATTAATCCTAAATTCAAGATCCCTTCTTCTCACATTGGCATAGGACTTTTGCAGGCTTTGGTCTTTTTTCAAGCTTTCTCTAACCAACCTTACCTGCTCCATAGCCTCCATAACCAGATCCGGACCCAACAAGGCCATTTCCCCTACCTCAAACCATCCAACCAGGGACCTACAATGTCTACCATAGAGGGCCTCAAAAGGAGTCATACCAATGCTAGAAATATAGCTATTATTGTAATCAAACTCAATGAGTGGAAGATGATCATTCCAACTACCCTTAAATTCCAAAACTCAAGATCTAAGTATATCCTCAAGAGTTTGGATAGTTCCTTTGGCTTGGCCATCCATTTGAGGGTGAAAGGTCATGCTAACTTAACCTTGGACAAAGAACTCTTTGGAAGGACCTCCAAAAGTGAGAAATGAATTGAGCACCACGATCAGCTAAGATAGACAAAGGCATCCCAAGCAATCTAACCAACTCATGAATGTACAACTTAGCATAGTCTTCGGCACCATAAGTAGTTCTAACTGGTAGGAAATAAGCAGACTTTGTCATTCTATCAACCACAATCCAAATAGAATCAAAACCTTTTCTAGTCTTAGGCAACACAACCACAAAATTCATGTTTATTTCCTCCCACTTCCATGTAGGAATCGCTAAATCTTGGGCTAGGCCACCCGACCTTTGATGTTCGGCTTTCACTTATTGGCAATTATGGAAACCAGACACAAACTTAGCAACTCTTTCTTTATACCATCCCGCCAATACGCTTCCCTCAAATCCCTATACATCTGTGTAGAATCGGGGTGAATAGAATAGGAAAAATTATGAGCCTCATAAAGAACCTTCTTTCTCAAGTCATCAACATAAGGCACACACAATCTACCTTGGTGTCTAAGGGCACTATCTCCCCCTTGGGAAAAAACCTCGACCTTGCCATCTCTCACCAAGGCCTTCAATTGTAACAAGGCGGGGTAAAGATCTTACTTTGCTTTTACCTCCTCAACCAAGGTAAATTTTGAACCATCAACAACCACAATACCACCATTATCCACCTCTTCCAACCTAACTCCAAATTTAGCCAACCAATGAACTTCTCTAGCCACCTCTTTGCCACCATCATCAACATAAGCTAGGCTACCCATAGATACCCTACTCAAAGCATCAACCACAACATTAGCCTTAATGGGATGATAATGCATGCTTATTTCATAATCCTTATGAAGCTCTAACCACCTTCATTGCCTAAAGTTGAGATTTTTTTGAGTGAACACATATTGCATGCTCTTATGATAAGTAAACACATCAACATGCACCCCATACAAGTAGTGATACTAAATTTTGAAAGTAAATACCACGGCAGCCAATTCAAGATCATGGGTAGGATAATTCTTTTCAAGCACCTTAAGTTGTCTAGAGGCATAATGTATCACCTTATCATTTTGCATCAAGACACCAAACAAACCAATCTGTCAGGCATCACAATACCCAACAAACCCTTCCAATCCTTCCGGTAGAGATAATATAGCAGCGGAGACAAGTTTATCTTTCATGGTTTGGAAACTTTTTTCACACTTATCGGTCCACACAGATTTCACCTTCTTTTGGGTCAATTTAGTCATAGGAGAAGCAATAGAAGAGAACCCATTCACAAACCTCCGGTAGTAACCCACTAAGCCCAAGAAACTTCTAATATCCGACGGGGTCAAAGGTCTAGGCCAATTTCTAATAACTTCTATCTTTTTTAGGATCCACCTTAATACCATCCCCCGAGACCAAATGACCTAGAAAGGCAACCTCTGTCAACCAAAATTCACATTTTTCATACTTAGCATACAACTTCTCTTCTCTTAATTTTTGTAACACCACCCTCAAATGACTCACATGATCCACCTCAATATGGTAATAGATCAAAATATCATCAATTAAGAGCACCATAAACAAATCAAGGTAGGGTTTAAATACCTTATTCATAAGTTCCATGAAGATTGTTAGTGCATTGGTCAAACCAAAACACATAACCACACATTCATAGTGCCCATACCTAGTCCAGAAGGTCGTCATAGGAATATCACACTCCTTTACCTTCAATTGATGATACCCGGACCGAAGATCAATCTTAGAGAAGTGACTAGCCCCTTGAAGTTGGTCAAATAGATCATCAATTCTTGGTAAGGAATATATATTCTTTGATGGTGACTCTATTAAGTTGTTGGTAGTCAATACACATCCTAACAGAGCCATCCTTCTTCTTCACAAACAACACTAGTTCACCTCAAGGTGATTGACTAGGCCTAATAAAACCCTTCTCCAACAAATCCCTCAATTGCTCTTTCAACTCCTTTAACTCCGTCGGGGCCATATGGTAAGAGGGAATAGAAATGGGTTGAATATTGTGAAGGAGGTCTATACCAAAGTCTATTTCCCATTTGGGAGGAACGTTGGGAAGGTCACTAGGAAAGGCATCAACAAACTCATTTACCACTGTAATCGACTTTATAGGAAAGATTTGGACTCAACATCTCTAACCCTCACAAGATGATAGAGACACCTCTTAGAGAATCACTTTTGGGTTTTAATGCAAGCGATAAACCTACTCTTAACCACCACATCATAACTCTCCACTCAAGGACGGGTTCACTGTGGAATTGGAATTTGACCCTATGTGTTCTAGAATCAATAGTCATAATATGCATGTAACCAATCCATCCCAAGATTGACATCAAAATCCACCATATCCAACTCAACAAGATCAGTAGGCAAAATGTTATACAAAATGCAACCAGGACAATTTCTATAGACCTTTGTAGCAATAATAGATGCACCAATAGGAGTAGAAACCTCATAAGACTCACACAACAATTGGGGCTCAACATGAAAATTTATGGCAACTAAGGGATTAACAAAAGATATAGTGGCATCGGGGTCTATCAATGCATATACATCAAAATCAAACACTTTTAACATATATGTGATGACATGGGGTACCTCATCTACTCCTTGGTCCCTTGAAGAGTATAGAAACGATTGTGCCTTGGGGCCTCCTCTTCTCAAAGGAACCCCATTGCACCCCAACCTTGTGCATGAACATTCTTTCTCTTGTTTTCATTACGAGGACAATTGACTTTCTTATGAACCACTTATCCACAACTATAGCAAATATTAGTGTCTCTCAAACAGGGTCCACCATGGCCTCTACCACATTTTGGCCACGTAGTATTAGGCACCACACCACCATCACCTTGGGCCCTTGGGTAGCTATTGGAAAACCTTCTATTAGGAGCATGAGAAGACCGTTGTCCTTGATGAAATCGGCCTCTTTTGGGACCTTGGAACTTACCATCAAAACGGGCCCTCTTTGCCTCATTCATTTTCCTCATTCTCAATTTTTCCCCCTCTAATTGTTCTGAATAAGTCATGAGGTGGGGCCAATGCATATCACTTAACATAGTAGTATGAAACTCCTTATTTACCAAATCAAATACATCCATCACAAACTTATTCATCCTAGACCTCAGGTCGGCAAACAAGTGTGGAGCATATTTAGAGAGTTGGTTAAAGTTGAGGGCATACTCCCTCACTCTCATGGACCCTTGCTTCAAATTCATGAACTCTATCATTTTGTCCTACCTAAGCTCAAGAGGGAAAAATCGATTGAAGAAAGCTGGCTTAAAATCCTCCCAACGGATCACATTATTGTTCCCTTCTCCTCCTTCCATTGAGTATACCATATTTGGGCCACCCACTTGAGTTGGTAAGCTGCTAACTCTTCCTTCTCCTCTGATCTAACACCCATGATAGATAACATCTTATACACCTCATCAATAAATTCTTGAATGTCCTCATCCACCTTAGACCCATTGAACTCCGATGGGTTCATCCTCATGAAATCCCTTATCCAAAATGTTAGAGTAGGAGGATTGTCACGACCCAAGCCTAGGGGCTAGACATGAGACGGTGCAAAAGGAACCTAAAGGGACGCTAAACAAGGCTCTTAGAACATCATTACACATCTTTGATCGCTAAAGCAATAGATACAACATAAAAGAGTAAGAATAGGGGCAACGGGACTAGGGGAAAACTTGCACAATATCATAATCAAGAGACAAGAATCAGATCTCATATCATAGATACATACATTATCCAACAAACACCTCTAATACATAGAAAAGGGTGGGGGCAAAGACAGTAACTGGGCTCACCCTTATAGTCAAAGAGAACATAAGGAAAAATGTTTCAATACATAATAAGAGCATTATACACTAAGGTCCACGAAGTGGAGGACTCACCAACTAGCTTGAGTCGTATCAACTAGCCACGTGGAGGAGGATGATCAACTTTGGCACCAGTTCCTACATGGTGACATCATGTAGGCACAGAATATGCATTAATACTTTTGAATGTACTAAGTTTGTAGGATGCAATGCAACAAGAGTTAGACATCATAATCAAAATACATAACAATAGGCAATAAACCTCATATAAAAATATGGCATGTATGCTCAACGCTCAAGTAAAACATGGTTGGATAATTCATGCTCATATAGGTTATCATACGTGAAGAATAGACCGAGCTAGATTTTCCAAAGTACAAACCCTTGGTTGGTTGATGATGATCTCACTGGATCACCCTGATGGTGTAGTACAAGCCCTCACATGGTTGATGATAATCCCACCTTATCACCCTAGTGGCGAAGTATAAACCCCTCACATGGTTGATGAGTACAAACCCCCACCTCAGTTGATAAGTACAAAGCCCCACCTCAGTTGCTGAGTACAAACCCCCACCTTCGTTATCAAGGTACTAGTCCCTTGATTGGTCATCAAGATACTAACCCCCGACAAGGTTATCCAGGCTCTTAGTTCCTCCCCCCGGGATTGGGCATGGTCTAATGTTACACTTTGTATAGAATATATATCATATACGTAACCTCTTGTCATCATCATATAGACAATGATATCATAACTCATGCTCTGGACCTTCAACTCCTTAAGAAACCACATCTGGAAATTTTATCAAACACTTAGAGGGTGTGTATTGCTAGTATAAAACCATGAATTATAGAGATTAAGTCATGCAAAAAAAATCATTGTAAAACCATCAATCAACACCTTGCAACACCCTCTAACAAGATACATCAAAACCCCTCATCAAATCTTACAATAGATCAAAGATTTATAGCTCAAAACATAGCAAAATAGTCACAATCTTACATAGCTTTAACATAGTGTACAGTGAATTTCATAATAAGCAAGACCCATTTGTAAATCAACTTTAAATCATGCAATTTGAGTAAAAGGAGGCTTGGGTATCACTGGTGAAAGGAACCCATGAATGAAACCCGCATACCTTATCTTAGAGATGAACTTGGTGAAGATTGGAGATGGAGACTTAATGCTTGAAGAAGAACGTTGAAAGAGAACCTTAGCTTGGGATAAGGGTTTGAGATTTGAATTTTTAGAGAAATATAAGACTAAGTGTTTGAGTGTGTATTGGGAAATGTTTAGGATGATATGAGGGTGAAAGTTAGCTAACTATAGGTTAAAAAAACATGTTTGGGAACACTTACGCCTAAGACTTAGAAGTCTTGGACCAAGCTAAAGAAAAGCCCCCAAAATGTACTAGGGCGCATCGCGAGGGCAACGCAGAAACCCCACTGAATTTGCATTCTTGGAATTTCATAATTTCTAATCTTTCGCTCTTAAATTAGGGTTAGACCTTTTTTCACTTAATTTGAACCCCCTGAACAAGAATATGAAGTCGGATTTTTAGAACAGCAAATGAATCTTGAGATATATGGAATTTAAAATTTTGGGCACTCCAAGGCACGTTTTCGGGCACTTTTTAGGGTTGCTTCAATACCTCCCCCTTGGGAACATTCATCTCCAAACGTAAAAGAGATATACAAGACAAGAATGATCATAAATAAACCAGCCCCAACTAAAATGTAACATTACATTGAAAATACCATTTTCAAAATCTCAACAAAAGTGTAAAATCATCATAAACTTGCCAACTTAAACATGAATGCATATGACTGATATAGGGACTGAAACATAAAACTTGAATCACATAGGGTACTTAGAATTAGTACCTTAGGGTTAAGTGGAGTGGAAAAAATAATGATACCGTTTTTGCATGTCCACTTCAGCTTCCCAAGTAGCACTTTTGATTTGTTGGTTCCTCCAAAAGACCTTAACTGATATCACCTCCTTGTTCCTCAATCTCTTGACTTGCCTATCTAGGATCTAAACCGGAAAATCCTCATAAGTCAAGTTACCCTTAACAACACTCACAACATCAACAGGCACAATAGCATTAGGATCAAGAACACATTTCCTCAACATAAAGACATGAAACACCAGGTGAACCAAATGCATTTCACTTGGCAACTTCAATTCATAATCTACCTTGTCAACCCTCTACAAGACTTCATAAGCACCAACATGTCTTGGACTCATCTTCCCCTTTTTACAAAAAAGTACCACACTATTCATTGGAGAAACTTTCAAATAAACCCAATCACCCACTTTGAATTCAAGGTCTCTTCTTCTCACATCGGCATAAGATTTTTGATGACTTTGGGCCGTGTTCAACCATTCATTAATCATCCTAACCTCCTCAAGAGCCTCTATAACCAGACCCAATCCAAATAAAGCCACCTCTCTAACCTCAAACAAATGAACCAGTGATCTACAATGTCTCCCATAAAGAGAATCAAAAGGAACCATACTGATGCTAGAGTGATAGCTATTATATTAAGCAAACTCAATCAAAGGAAGATGGTCATCCCAACTACCCCTCAATTCCAATACACAAGCCCTTAGCATGTCCTCAATGGCTTGAATGGTTCTTTCATCTTGCCATCCGTTTGAGGGTGAATGGTCGTACTAAGGTGAACTATGGTACCAAGACCTATTGAAAAGACCTCCAAAAGTGTGAAGTGAATTATGAACCACGATCCGATATGATGGACAAAGGAACCCCATGCAACCTTACTAACTCATGGATGTACAACCTTGCATTCTGTTTAGCCCCATATGTGGTCTTAACTGATAGAAAGTGAGTCGATTTCATCATCCTATCAACCACTACCCAAATGGAATCAATACCCTTTCTAGTCTTGCGCAACCCAACCAAAAAATCCATATTAATCACCTTCCACTTTTAAGTGGGAATATCTATGTCTTGGTTAGGCCACTATTCCATTGATGTTCATCTTTAACTTGTTGACTACTATGGCAACTGGAAACGAATTTAGCAATGTCTCTCTTGATACCTCCCCACTAATACACATCTCTCAAGTCTCTATATATTTTGGTGGAACCGGGGTGGATAGAATAAGAAGAATTATGGGCATCATCAAGGATCTTCTCCCTTAAACCATCAACACAAGGCACACACAACCTACCTTGGTACATAAGGAAACCATCTCTCCCCCCCCCCCCAGGAGAAAACCTCTCTTTTGCCCTCCTTCACCAAGGCCTTCAATTCAAGAAAGGAAGAGTCAAGATCTTATTTTGCTATCACTTCAGCAACCAAAGAAGACTTAGACCCATCAATAACTACAACACCATCATCACCAACCTCTTCCAACCTAATCCTCAATCTAGCCAATCTATGCACCTCTTTAGCCATTTCCGTATCCCCACCATCAACATGAGCTAGGCTAACCATGGACACCTGACTCAAAGCATCCGCCACAACATTTGCCCTACCCGGATGATAATGCACACTCATGTCATAATCTTTGAGAGGTTCTAGCCACCTTCTTTGTATCAAGTTAAGATCTTTTTGAGTGGAGAGATATTGGAGGCTCTTATGATCAGTGAAGACATCAACATGCATCTCATACAAATAATGACGTCAAATCTTTAATCCAAATACAATGGCGGCCAACTCTAGATCATAGATAGGGTAGTTCCTTTCATGTACCTTGAGTTGTCTTGAAGCATAAGCTATGACCTTATCATTTTGCATTAGCACATAGCCCAAACCAACTCTAGATGCATCACAATACACAACAAAACCCTCAAGCCCATCCAGTAGTGACAATGTAGGAGTGGACACAAGCTTATATTTCAATGTTTGGAAGCTTCTCTCACATTTATCGGTCCACACAAACTTAACCTTTTTTTGAGTCAATTTTGTCATAGGGGAAGCAATGGAGGAGAACCCGTTCACAAATCTTCTATATTAACCCACAAGGCCCAAGAAGCTCCTAATATCTGTAGGGGTCAATGGTCTAAGTCAATTTCTAATCACAACGGTTTTCTTAGGATCTACTTTTATCCCATCCCTGACAGCACATGACCCAAGAATGCAACCTCCTTCAATCAAAACTCACACTTGTCATATTTGGCATACAATTTCTCCTCCCTCAACCTTTCCAACACAACCCTCAAATGACCCATATGCTCCTCCCTACTATGTGAATAGATCAATATATCATCATCAAAGACCACAACAAAGGAATGAAGGTAAGGTTTGAAGACCATATTCATTAGATCTATGAAAATGGTCAATGCATTAGTAAACCCAAAAAACATCACAACAAAGTCATAATGCCCATTTCTAGTCCAAATGGCCATCTTAGGGATATCACACTCCCTCACCCTTGCTTAATGGTACCTGGACTGAAGATCAATCTTAGAAAAAAAGCTAGCCCCTTGCAATTAGTCAAACAAGTCATTAATCTTTCAAAAAGGATATCTATTCTTTATAGTGACCCTATTGAGTTGCAGATAATCAATGTACATCCTAAGTGACCCATCCTTCTTTTTCACAAACAACCCCGGAGCACCCCAAGGTGATTGACTAAGTCTAATAAATCCCTTTTCTAATAAATTTTTCAATTGCTCCTTTAACTCCTTCAACTCAACCAAGGCCATACAGTAAGGGGAAATAGAGATAGGTTGAGTGTTGGGAAGGAGACCTATACCAAAATCTATCTCCCTTTCAGGAGGGACACCCAGAAGGTCATTTGGGAAGACATCAAGAAACTCGCTTACAACGGGGAGTGAATCAATGTAATGGACTTTTGTTTCCACGTCTTTAACCCTCAAAAGATGATACAAACATCCCCTAGAAATAAACTTATGTGTTTTAATGCATGAAATGAGTCTACCCTTGACCATTATATCTTGACTTTCCCACTCAAGGACGGGTTCATTAGGAAATTGAAACTTGACCCTACGAGTTCTACAATCAATAGAAGCATAGTAGCATGCAATTAATCTATCCCAAGTATGATATCATAAGCTACCATGTCTAATTCAATAAGATCACAAGGCAACTGATTATGCAAAATGCAAATAGGACAACTCCTATAAACTTTCCTAAATATAATAGAAGAACCAATAGGAGTCGACACTTCATATGATTCATGCAACAACTCAAGGACAACTTTAGTAACAAAAAGGGTAGCAAAGGAAAGAGTGGCACTCGGATCAATCAAAGCATATACATCAAAGTCAAAGATTTTCAACATACCGGTAACAACATCAAGGATCTCACCAACCCCCTTGCCTCCCATGTAGAGCATAAAATCAATTGTGCCTTGGGGCACCACCTTTACCTAATGGGAACATATTAGTACCCCGGACTTTGCCACGATTTCTTGGACAATCTACCTTCTTGTGCCCAAGCTCCCCACAACCAAAGCATGCATTAGAATCTTTCAAACA
>JAOTQR010083035.1:0-38249 GCA_025774065.1 Solanum ossicruentum
TGGTATGATTTTGTCACTTGATCAGGCGGCGAGACCGCATTATTATATGTATGATGTGATTATTAGGCGGCAGGACCACAACGGAGACCTTGTCGGCCCGCATCTATGTACATGTATAAAGAAATATGTATGTGTATTGTTGTCTGGGATGTTGCTGGATTTTATTTGCAGGTGAGGTTAGTTAATAAAACAGAAAAAACTCTGCCGAAATTCCGGCAGGTGTCCAGGTCGGTTAAATGATGAAATTCAGATTAGTATGTGTCTAAGTGCCCCTATCAGGCACTGGTCACGACCCTAGGTTGGGATGTGACATACTGTATATGAAGTAACAACTCAAATGAAACTATGCACTAGTGTAGGATAAGAGACCACCTTTAGTTATATGAAGGGATCATGCACTTTTTGTTATTTTAATTACTTTACCTTTTTTGTATAATCTGTGCACAGAATGTAATATAATGACCAGCTGATCAATGGTAAATCTATATTAGAATCAGCCCTAGCTAGGCTTTTCCTTTCACCCCTTGGGCTACCCCCTGTGATAGGATCGACCCTGGCTAGGTGATTCTTCCAACCCTTGGGTCACCACCCATCAATAAGCAATATACTTTACCTTTCAATTACCTTTGAGATGATTCTTTTGGTGGTTACATATTGGAGCTGTAGGACCATTGATATAGCATGTGACATGTAAATAATCATACAAAAAAATGACAATGAAAAGAGTATGTTACACAAATAACGAAATGTGCATGAGATGAAACAACTCGTGAACTTTATTTAGCAACAAGAACCCATGTAACTTGGTATCCACGTATGTATGCAGATTTGAAGGTGACTATGTATATGTGCATATGAACATGTGAAAGAGTGGAGACATGGTTAATAAATGTGTTGGAGTTGGTAAGTGCCTTTATGTGCCAATGAAGAATCTAAAATTTCATGCCAAGTAATATGAAATCGAGCAGCCTTACATACCTCATTGTACCAACTCACAATTACCTCGAAATAACCTCCTTTTCCTCCAAATATTTATCTACAATAGAGTAGGCAGTAAGACTGGCATTAGCAGCTAAGTAACACTTCTTGGCGGTCCAATCTTATAAAAAGTGACATCCGGGCAACAAGCTTGTATATAGCGAACCAAAGGCATTCTTTCAACCTTTCCACTTGTATTTGTATTTTCTAATAACCATTCTTATGTACATGTAATATATAGCTTGTTTTATACCCTTAACAGTGTTACAACAGCTCATAAGGCACAACACATAACAATTATACATAACATACAAGTATGCAGCATAACATTACATCCCTTTGCTACATTACGACGTCAACAATTCCAAACCATTACCAACTTCAACCAAACTGTTCCCACCATATTTATACATAAAAATAGTTCGAAAATAGTCCTCAAAATAGGTGGAGGATGTGAGATGATAGTCCTCAACCAATTAGCCCAAAATTTCTACAAACAACACACTTAGGATAACACGTTAAACCTCGATTGTTTACATTTAACCAAACAGTGCAACGACCTTTATACATTACTGCAGAACTAAAAAAAATTAAGAAAAGAAACATTCTTTCATAATCAAGCCAACCAAGAAGAGAAAAGCTCCCAAATAAACAAGAAAAGTATACAACAACCCTTGGAACACATGCTGTCCAAAAGTTTCAGCACATACCTAACCAACATAGTCTCTTGTTTTCCATGAAGAAACCTTACTACATACACAACTATAATCACTTACCTCAAGGTTGAGGGCCTCCTTAAGAATGCTAAAAGCTTCTTGCGGCTACTTTACAAAGTCAAGAAAGAATAACAAAGAACCTTTGTGAAAGCTGAAATTTTCCAAGTCTGAGAATGACTTCAAGATGATGCTTGTAACCCCTTTTAAAGGATTACTTTGGCCGAATTTCTTTTACATTTTTGGACTTATTTTATCAAGTTAATAATGTACCATTTTTCCCCTTTCATTTGGGCCTTATTGGGTCGTAAACTAATGGATCTTGACTGCCCATTTTTCCCCTTTCTCCTTATTTAGTTTGGGCCCAAATCATTAAGTAAGATATGATGTACTTGGGCCTTTTTCCTATTCTTCTTGGGCTATAAATATAGTCCATTTATGATTCTAAAATGTGGACTCAAATTACACCCTTAACACGGACTTTATTCATTATCATACTTGGACAAATTCGGTGTCGGACCTCATCTCCGTCTAGCTAGCAAGTTTAATCTTCGCAAGTAGGTGACTCACTTTCTAGCTTCCTAAGTCCTGCAAGCACCTCAATTTTCTCACTTTTTTTAAGGCCGCGCTCTCCTCAGTTTGACTTAAACCTTGTATACACTCAACCCTCTTAAGTGCTAGATGCACATATCGCCCACTAATATGAGATTCAAGCACTTTTAAAAAATAGGAGCTAATTTGACAAAGTCATATCATGTTTCATGTGCATAGGACAAGTACATGTAAGGTATGGGGTGTTACATGGATGAACTGTTAAACATTTTGCATGAGTTTGCATATAAACAGGAGTGTTAGGAGCAAGTAGTTTCTGCCCAGGGTGCTGAAAGTTGTTCACCATAGTTCAGAGAAATGCAGCCGTATGATATTCATTGTACAAATTACCATAGGGAGTCACATGCACATGTCTTAGTTTGCCCGAGGATGGACAAAGCTCTAAGTATGGGGTAGTGATCTTAGGTGTATTGATACATTTAATTAGCCAATAATGTCCATAAATAGAAACAAGTCAGAGGGTAAATGCATAGAGTCAAGGTATTCTAGTGTATTTTTCTCTTATTTTGCTAACATAGGGCTGAGTGCTCTAGTTAGTTGTGTTTTGTAGGATTTTTCTTTAATTGGAAATTTGGAGTCAAACCCAGAATTGAGGGAAGAACACAACTTGGAATTTGTAAGATAAAAGTCAGTCGAAGTGGCCAAAAGACCAAAAGTCCACGTGGTAGACTTAGAACAAGGTCGTAGAAGCTAAAAAATGCAGAAAAAGGCGTAAAGCTGAAAATTGTGCAAGGTCCACAACGTGGACCTATGCAAAAGAAGTGTAAAATTGCCCAATCAGCAAATTAGGCGAAAAGTCAGAAAAACAAGGGGTCTCCATCGCGGACACGAGGACCAGATATGGAAAAGTTAAATTATGGGATTTTTATTATTATTCTTTCATACACTTTAGGTTAGACATTTTATTTTTATGCAAGAACTGCAGTAGGACGACGGAGAACTTTTTTCATAGTATTTTGGTTAGTTTAATCTTTAGTCTTTGGTTTTTGATGTTTCCAAATTCATTCATGATGTATTTAAGATTCATGAGTGGCTAAATCTCCATATTCTGGGGTTGTAGCCACAGACAATTTGTAGTTCTTAACTTTGAATATCTATGAATAGTTTCTTTCAGTTATTCCTATGTTATTTTTATCTATACTTCTTAACCTAACTAACAAGGGGGTAAATTAGTTGTTCACTCTGGATAGATGTTGGAGTGGATAGAATGTAGTAGTATAGGGAGCTTGTTCAACACTAGGAAACTAAGTTGACTCGTGTAAAGGAGACTAGTGATAACTACCCTTACACCTCGCTCAATTGATAATATGGGAAGAGAACTTTAATGTATTTTTATTGGTCTGTCTATCCCCGCTCAATGATGTAGTTAGGCAGTCAATAATAGTAGGCCGGCAGAGGCGTGCAACCCTATTCAGCTAAATTAAACCCCATGAATCAATAATCAGGAAACCAGACATAGATAGATATTGTTAAGGCTAATGAAAGTCATAAAGGTTATAACCCTAGAATTAATTATCAATTGATATCCTGTAGTAAAATTCTAATTAATTTAGTAGAAACCTGTTCTTTACAGTCATTTTACTTATTTACACAAATCCTTTTTTTTACCCAAGCACCAAAAATGCGATAACTAAGATTGGTTATCGATTTAGTTCAAATGCTTTGGGTTCGACAACCGGGCTCTTTAATTAGGGCCACTATATTACTTGTGAGACCATGTACACTTGCGTGTGCTGGGGAGCAACACACATCCTTCACTAACTCCCTTTTGACCTCATCTATAAGATCAACTACGACATCTTCCTTTCCTAGATTACATTATAGACTAAAGTAACTCTTCCTATTTGATAGGGGGAGGGATATAAGAAATCTTAATACACGCTCCATGGTACGATATGAATCATCAAAAAGTGAAACATTTCCTAAAACTCCTTGTAGCCTTCTATCCATAGATGTGGCGCATTTCACACCTATGAGTAAGACTTTACTTGATGTGGCATGTTGGACTCCGAGGACCATTTATAAACCTAGTGGTCTGATATCATCTCTGTAGTGACATGATCCTAGGGTTTAGGAGTGACATGGAGAATGGGAATCCAAAAGTCCCCAAACAAGACTCATAACATCCATTCACATATAATTAATTTGGAAGCGTATATGAAATAGTAAACACATAGTTCTAAGGGACAAGGAAGTAGGACTCACGCTATGGAGATATCATAAGGATAGGGATTAACATGGATTCACATAACACGTAGCACATAAGGACTAAGAGGTGGGTAAGTATGACTCATGTTATGGGGGCAAGGGGGGCTTAGGATCTTTCATATCATAACATGAATCCATATCATAATATTCATAATCAATCCATAATAACCATTCCAATAGTTAGCCATAATCATAATCTCCAAATCAACACATAGCATATATCCGTACAAGAGTCTACAATATATCCAACAATGACTCTAGTCATAAGATTGGATAGGGACCAAGATATGTTTCGAGCTCATCCTCAAAGTAAATAACACAAACGAAAGCAATGAAAGGTAGAACAATGGTGGTTTGACCTTGGAAGATAGGGCTAACCACAATCCTTTCTCAAATCCCAACTAGCCGTCAAATAGTGGATAAAGGTAGTCTCCGATCTCTACATGGTTAGATCCTTGATGTCGCCCAAGATACACCTGTTTTTTAAGGCTAAAGTGATCGTTGTCAAGATATAGAACCTAACCAAGGTTAGGGTTGAACCCTAGGGAACATGGTAGACTTAGAAGAATTTAATTCTGCAGTTTGGGCTATTAACCAACTGATCTCCCTGAAGGGGGGTTTGTAGTAAAAAGTAATACTAACTAACATAAGAGGTGAACCAATATGGAGAGATACTAGGGTATTATGTTCTCCATGATTCCCTCACTTAGTATCACTGGATAACCTAACTCTTTCATAGTGTCTAGCACGCAGAATGATAAGTTAAGTTCACTAACCCCTTTAGCCCAGATGAGAAGCGTATTTCACAACGTGACTTGGTCCATTCCTGTAGTGTGACATTACTAAACCTTACCCCTATTGACCTAGTACAACCTCCCTTAGCCCAGTTTGATTGATTAGATGAGAAATATCGATTGAATCCTGTTAATTAATCTCTTTTCATATTCATTACTACCTTGGCCCAGTCAGTAACACTAGGAGGATTATAATGTTGGCCACTACTAGAATAGATGCAAAACAAAGAGAACTAATTAGTACATGCATTAACACTTTTCAAGAATTATGAATTATCCGATTTTACCATAGTTCTTCATGGGTCTCAAAACCCTAGTTATGGATTTAGTTAGTCATGGTTTGTGTAAATGCAACACTTATGAATTTGAATAACATAATAGAGCACTTATACAATTGAATTAAGAACAAGAAAATCCAAGCTTTTATGAGAATCACAAGATTGTAATTAGAAGATGAAATTAAAGTGTACAAGTGTTTCTCAACTCTACAATATTCTTTTCTTCTGTATCTCACTCTAAACTTGCTGCCTTTTCGAACTCTCTAAGAAAAATAACCCAAAATCCTATTTATAATGTTTAAAATACAAGTCCTTAAAAAAAATAGGATAACTAGGTTGTCATGCTTCACGAGATGCACTACGGCTCATATGGTATTTTACGGCCCATAGTCAGGCTTTCGTTCTTTGTTGCTGCAAAGCTGGACTTGACTTCTACGGCACCCCTCCACAGCTTGTAAAAGGTTCTATGACTCATAAGGGGTTTCGTTTGATGAAACTTTTGAAAGTCCTCCTTCCCTGATCCTTAGGGTGCGAGACCTAATCTATGACTCATAAATTATTTCACAACCTATACGTGTTCATGGACCAAACTTCAAAAATCTACCCCTCAGTGGAATTGTACAAGAAACCTCTTTCACGGTTCGCAGAATACTCTACGGCCCGTAAAGGGTCTTGTGAATCCTCAAAAATCAGCAACTTCTGCATATTGTTCCCCAAATCAATGTCAACCCTGAGATCCTACAAAATAAACACTTAAACACATCAAATCCACTAACATTGCATTGAAAACACACAAAATTCCAAGTTTTAAGCATCAAAACTGTTGTATTTGACAACACATCAACACCCTCAACTTAAAATTGTTGTTTGTCCTCAAATGACAGACTCAATCTATATAAGTAGCACAATAACACACAGACCTCAACCTAATGGCATATATCTTATCCCACTGAAGCACAGATACCCACACCTACTTTTTAAAACACAACAAGATAGCTATCCAGCAAACCAGTATAGACTAATGCATATGACAATGCAATTATGACAACTGAGGTACTATCAACAAGACACAATCACTAAATGATCCTAATGTTAACAATGCATTATAAGTGCACTCATAGAAAGAAGTCTCATATCTCACTCTCAATGATGTTTTCAATAATGTACAACCTTGGGACTATGCAAATCACTCACTCTCACAAAAGACGTTCATGTATCATGCCCGATACCATATGCTTGCTGCAATACTCATGACTACGACCTTTGACTACTTGGACTAGGACCACTTTAAGAGTTTATAGGCTTGTAAGGTAGGCTCAGGGGGATTTGGTATAATCGTTTTGAAACATAGTGACTAAAGACCCTCCTTAACATTGCATTTGTCTATACATTTGCCCTACTTACATTGTTAATTTCATTCCATTCTCCCTTTTCTCCTATTTCAAGTTTTTCTAGATGCTTTCTTTTCATTTTTTCAGTTTTTTGTCTTGTTTTTACACTATTTTTCTTTTTAGCTCATCACTAAGGCATCACTTATTTTTCTTGCACCCAGAACACATTTTTACTCCTTTTCCATGTATTACTAACTTCCCCCCTCATTTTGTGTTTTACGCTTACACCATCCACTCTCAACTTAGGCTTTTGGCTTGAGTTGAGGTGCATATTATCCAACCTCAGAACTAGGGCCACTTTTGGTAGCCATCCTCAACTTAGGCTTTTTGCCTAAGTCAAGGTGCACAATTTTCAAGGAATGACCAGGGATAATTTCAAGATTTTACAACTAATAAGGCTAGCTCATTTAGGTTTTTACAAAGAAGAGGTACATGCCAGGCTCAAACATTAGGGTCAAGAGATTTTCCACAAATTTGGTTGGTCATTTAGGTTAAGTGAACTTTTAAGAACAATGGCCTAAGATTCTTTCCTAATCCAACTAACCTACAATTTAAATTAGAGTAACAGCGCAAGTTCTGAATTGAAACACAATACACGAATTTAGCAAATTATGCTCACATGCATATGGCACTGATTACATTATCAAAGAAAGATTCCCAGATCATGTTTTTTATCTCAATTTACCCTCACATATCAGAACAAGCTTTGCCAATACACTTAAACATGCATGCTTTCTATCTAGACTAACTAATCAAAATTTGGTGGATACATTTTTCACAAAATTCATAAAAACATACATATGCCACAAATCTCAATACTATATGCTACAAATACTACCTACACATCCTAAACATGTCAGTTCAACAGAAAATAGATATCCATGGAAAAAAAGAACACAGGGAAAAAAACCCTAAGATTTAAAAATTGGGGTAGTTATGAACCCAAGTTACTCAGACTTCATTGAGGCCCATAACTGCCCACACCCCATCAAAAAAGAGGTGCATAGTCCTCAATGCACATAATCAAAACAAAATAAAGTACAAGGGTCAAAAAACATACCTGAGCACTTAAGTGCCAGTGTTTGGCTAAGGTTGGCCGCATTCAATCAGCATGAAGGCCTTCTCAATAATAGTCCATGGTCCGAGGAGCCAGCACCCCTCATCTGCTCGAGTGCACGAGCCTTTCGTATCTCCTTCTCCTGTCTTGACTAGCTCAAGACAAGCTCCAGCTCCTCCTGCTCTGTCAACCACATATGCAATTGTACTGCATTTAGATCATCATTTGGGTGGGCCTTCTTCCCGTGAAAAGGTTATGTATGCTCCTTAGAAGCAAATCGATCCAACACCAGGAGTGTTGTTATTGGTAGTGTCACTGGTGCTGTTAATGCTACTGTCATGTCTGCCCAGAGTCACTAGATATCTATCTGGATGGACGTCATATCTGTTGGCCGAGTAGAACTCAGACTCTGTTGGACCCTCATCTCAAAGGCATCAATTCGAGCATCCTCAATGAAAAGATGATCTTAAATACCAATGATCAGGTATGCTTGCATACAACCCTTTGACTTTGTAATCACCTAGCGGACCCAAGGCCTGATCTACTGAACTAACTGAGTCAACTGCGACTTAGCATGTGATAATCTCTATGTCATGGCCTGTATAGATATTATGGACACGTAAGTCATGCCTGTGAGTGTTATCCGTGATGAAGTGGCTTATGGTGCAAGAGCAGTAATAATGGGCCCCCTGTTCTCATCTACTTCAATCTGTGGGGGCCTCTCCTATATGGCAGAATTAGTGGTGGTAATGGGTGGAACCTCAGGTGGTGGCACCGGGGAAAACATCTCTTTCATGGGAGTTGGTTGGTGTGGTGCTCACCGAAGTGTTACCGAGTTCTCCTCCGCCTTAATCAGGCTAGCACCCAAAGTACGCTGGACCTCGAACTATAAGTCCAGCTAGTGTAGACTCTCTACCCCCAACTCTAGATAGAGTCTATAGATCAAACGTGGGAAGGCAAAACGTATGCCTTAGTATGTCTCAATGTACTAAGTATGCAGGTATGCAATGCATATGACTAACCAAACTGGCATTCAATGTTAGATGACAAAGGTACATAATATAGAAAATAAGGCATAGTAAAGAAAAGTAAAATAATAATATGCCATAAAATCCATGATACATGAAATGTAATAATGCTGATATATAGTAGGGATGGGACCATAATCAACATCTCAAACTCATGTGAGCTATTACATGATTTCTCCTGATGTAGACCTTGCATCGATAAAAGAAGATTACTTGCCAAGGGCTATCAACACCATACTTTACAACCCAGTCCTTTTGGTGTGATAAACACCTTCTGAAATAACCCCAAAAAGTGCACAAAAATGCACCTCGAAAGTGCCCGAAATCGTAATTTACATGTATCTCAAAATACGTGTGTGATATCAAAAATCCAACTTTGTATTCTTGTTTAAGGGGTCAAATTGAGTGACAAATGGGTCTAATCCTGATTTTTGAGCAAACAAATCGCAATTTCATTTTCCCAAAAATCGTATTCCGGTGAGGTTTCCACGCCCCTGACACGACGCGGCAAGGGCGCGCCACAGTGTATTTTGTGCACTATTTTTCTTATCCAGTCCAAGGCCTTTGGGTCTTGGGACTAAGTGTTTCCAAATGTGAAAATACCTATACTTAGCTTTATTTCACCCTCATATCATTCAAGACATTCCTAAACACTCACTCAAACACTTAGCCAATATTTCACTCATAAATTCAAGTCTCAAAACTCATCCGGATCTCAAGGTTCTCATTCAAGCTTCAAGTCTCCTTCTCCAATCTTCTTCAAGGATTCTCCAAAAGTCAAGGTATGGGGGTTTCTTTGATGGGTTCCTTTCACCCGTGATGCCCAAGCTCCTTTTTAACTAAAATTGTATGATTTAAAGTTGGTTTACTCATGGGTCTTATCTATCATGAATTTCATTAGACCCTATATTAGGGTTTCATAAAAGTACCATTGTTTAGCATGTTTTGAGCTATACTTATAAGGTTTATTGTGAGATCTAATGAAGGGATTTGATGTTTGTTGCTTGGGGTGTTACCAGGTATCTATTAATGGATTTATATTGAGTTTTCTAGCATGATTCCATTCTTGAAATGCATAGTTTTACATAAGCATTACCCACCTGCCAAGTGTTTGATAAAATGTCCTGGTTATGATTTCTTGAGGATTTGAAGGTCTAATGCATGTCTTATGAGTTTAATGATTATATGATGATGAAAGGAAGGTATGTCTATGATATTATCTCTATGGTGTGGGGAAAATGACCAAGCCTTACTCAGGGGGTTGTAGGCCCGGGTAACCTTATTGAGGGGTTTATACCTCAATCGTGTCGCTCGGGAGGTGGTAGGCCCATGCAACTATGTCGAGGGGTTTGTACCTTGATAACCACATTGGAGGGTTTATACTCCATCAACCACGTTAGGGGGTTCGCACTCCATAGACCACATTAGGGGGTTTGTACCTCATCAACCATATGACGGGATTTGTACCTCATGCGCCTCTCCAAGGAGGTGGTAGCCCATGGATATTTACTAAAGTGGTCTATCTTTACGCATAGATTATGTTCTATATAAGCATAGTTTTACTTCAAGCATCATTCATACATGCTATATTGTTATATGTTTACCCGTTGCCTATGCTACGCATCTTGCTTATGGTGTTTATCACTTTTTGCATTGCATCCTATATACTTAGTATATTCAAACATACTAACACGTACTCTATGCTTAAATGATGTCACCATGTAAGAACCAGAGCCCCGCTTGAGCATCCCCCATCCATGTGGGTAGTAAGATTCCACTCAAGCTTGTTGGTGAGTCCTCTATTCTGGGGACGTTGCTTATTGTCTCATGCTAAGTTCTAAGATTACCATTCTTTTATGTAAATGTTGACTATGAGGGTGAGCTTGGTTGCTTGTCTTAGCCAATACTCTTATCTATATAGTAGAGGTGTTATTGGACATGTCATGTGTAATGCTATAAGCTTTAACTCTCTCTTGACTCTTGTTGTTTATTATATAAAAGATGTTCCTAGTCCTGGGTATCCCTATTTACTAAATCTTCTTATTATTTTATTGCTTCCTCGACCAAGGATGTGTAATGATATGTTAAGAGGCTTGCTTGGGGTCCCTTCGGGTTCCCCTTGCATCGTGTCACGTTTAGGCCCTAGGCTTGGGTCATGAAACTTTCCTTACGGACTAGTCATTTCAGAAGGATTTACAAGATCATATCATATCAGTATGTATCCATTCCTTATGATATGTTCATTTTGTTAATGGACCTTTGGGGATAGCGCGGATACCCCCAATCCATCAGTGCTAAGTCAGCATCCTACAAGAATACTTATACATATACATGCTTTAATAAGAGACACAAGTCATTTCAAATGCACACTTGGGCTTGAAAGCCAAATTCTTCATAATCATTTACACCTGGGCGCAAAAGCCAAATCAAATTTCAATACATACTTTTCTTGCATAGGAATAACTCTTTCACAATAATAATATCGTATAAACATCCAATATGCTCAAAGAGCCAATATCAATAGACATTTATGTGATTATATTCTTGTCATAACCATATATATGAGCTTAACTCAGCGAAATCATTTTCAAAAAGCATATGTGAGCATAACCCATGCATATGTTCAGAAGATGCACGTCGTAAAGATGAGGATATTGAGATGGATGTGTGGCCACATCAGGAATGATAAGATTAGGGATGAGACCATTCAGGAGAAGCTAGAGGTGTCCCCTGTGACTGATAAGATGAGGGAAGCGAGACTGCGATGGTTTGGACATGTGTAGAGAAAGAGTACCGATGCTTCTATTAGGATGTGCGAGAGATTGGTTTTGGGGGACACACAGAGGGTAGAGATAGACCAAAGAAGTATTGGGGTGAGGTGATCAGACAGGATTTAATAAAACTTGACCTCATTGAAGATATGACCTTAGATAGAAAGGAGCGGAGGTCGCTGATTAGAGTAGTAGGGTAATTAGTTAGTAGGGTTAGGTGGATGTCATGTCACGTCTAGGCCTAGGCTTTGGTCGTGACACCATCCTTATGACCCGGTCATTTTAGAAAGATTTCCAACATCATATCATATAAGATCAATGTGTAACCATTCTTTATGACTTGTTCATTTTGTTAATGGCTACCATATACCTATCTTGGCACATAGTTCAAGAAAAGGGAGAGGACCCTTGGGGATAGCGCTGACACCCCCAATCCATCAGTGCTAAGTCATCATCCCACAATACTTATATATATACATACTTTCACAAGAGACAAAAGTCATTTCAAATCATTTCAAATGTACACTTGGGCTAAAAGCCAAACATTGTTCATAATTATTTACACTTGGGCTCAAAGGCCAAATCACATTACAATACATACTTTTCATGCATACGAATAACTCATTCACAACAACAATATGGTGTAAACACCTAATATGCTCAAAGAGTCAATATCAATAGACATTCATGTGATCACATTCTTGTCATAACCATATATGTGAGCTTAACTCACTCAAATCATTTTCATAAAACATATGTGTGCTAAACCCATCGATAATTTCATAAAGTTCAACGCTCATGAATGTATATGCCAGGAATGAAATGTGAATAGCAATGGGTAATATTGATTAAATCTTAAATCAACAATTCAATATGAAATTCAAGAAAGTCTATAAGTAAAATCCACATTTAAATCACAATTTAGATTACCCATGCTTAAATCAAACTTTAAAGGGACAATGCATATTCAAATCTTCAATATATCAATGTAATTCAACATATTAGGGCTTGAATCACTTTACCCATTCTTACTCTATGTCGTGCTATAGAAGTTGAGGTAAGGTTTTCCCCCTAGCAATTGTCCTTTGCTATGCTAGGTCATGTCTAACACGAGATGTAGAAGAGCCCGCACAGCTAAGGGGGAACCGGCTAATGGAGAGCTTCAAGATGTTCTCACTTTGCTTGCACAAATTATGGCTAATTAAGACAACCAAGGGGCCTAATCCCCTCATGCTCCTACACTGGAATCTTGGGTAAGATATTTTATGAGGATGAATCCCCCAGAATTCCATGGGTCAAAGGTGAGTGAGGATCCTCAAGAGTTCATTGATTAGGTCAACAAGATTTTGGCTATCATGGGTGTGTGGTTGGAGGATAAGGTGGAGTTAGTGGCCTGCCAACTCAAAGGGGTAGCATAAATATGGTACAACCAATGAAAAGAGCAGAAGGGGGTCAATAATGTGGTACTCTGGGAGGAGTTCAAGGCGGCTTTCCTTAATCGATTCTTCCCTCTTGAGCTTAGGGAGGCCAAATTGGTGGAATTTATGAATTTGAAACAAGGTTGTATGAGTGTGAGGGAGTATGCCCTCAAGTTTAACCAACCTTCAAAATATGCTCCACACTTAGAGGCCGGCTCAAGGTCTAGGATGAACAAATTTGTGATGGGTGTTTCCGACATGGTGATTGTTGAATCTGAATTGTTATATGAGTCATATGAGGTATCTACTCTATTGGTGCATCTTTTGTTGCTAGAAAGGTCTATAGAAATTATCCCATTTGCATCATGTATAAAAATTGTTGCGTGATCTTGTTGAGTTGGACATGGCTGATTTTGATGTCATTCTTGGGATGGATTGGTTGCATGCATACTATGCTTCTATTGATTGTAGAACCTGTAGTGTCAAATTCCAATTCCCAAATAAACCCATTCTTGAATGAGAGAGTCATGATGTGGTGGTCAAGGGTAGGTTTATCTCTCGCATTAAAGCCTGTAAGTTGATCTCTAAGGTGTGTCTTTATCATCTTGTGAGGGTTAGGGATGTGGAGTCCAAGTTCCTTCCTAGAGAGTTAATTCTGGTTGTAAATGAGTTCCTTGATGTCCTTCCAAATGACATTCCCAGTGTTCCTCCCGAAAGAGAAATAGATTTTGGTATAGACCTCTTTCTCAATATTCAGCCTATCTCTATTCCCACTTATCGTATGGCCCCAGTGGAGTTAAAGGAGTTGAAGGACCAATTGAGGGATTTGTTGGAGAAGGATTTCATTAGGCCTAGCCAATCATCTTGGGGTGCACCAGTGTTGTTTGTGAAGAAGAAGGATGAGTATCTTAGAATTTATATTGACTACCAGCAACTTAATAGGGTCACCATAAAGTATAAGTATCCTCTTCCAAAAATTGATGATTTGTTTGACCAATTGCAAGGGGCTAGCACTTCTCTAAAATTGATCTTCGGTCCGGGTACCATCAAGTGAAGGTGAGGGAGTGTGATATTCCCAAGACGACCTTCCAAACAAGGTATAGCCATTATGAGTTTGTAGTGATATCATTTGGGTTGACCAATTCACCGACTATCTTTATGGATCTTATGAATAAAGTCTTCAAACCCTACCTTGATTCGTTTGTTGTGGTCTCCATTGATGATATTTTGATCTATTCTCATAGTGAGAAGGAGCATGTGGCTCATTTGAGGGTAGTGTTGCAAAGGTTAAGGGAAGAGAAATTGTACGCTAAATATGAGAAGTATAAATTTTGGTTGAAAGAGGTTGCCTTCCTAGGTCATGTGTGTCAGGGGATGGTATTAAGGTGGATCCTAAAAAGACGAATATGATTAGAAATTCGCCTAGACCATTGACCCCGTCTAATATTAGGAGCTTCTTGGGCTTAGGGGGATACTACCGGAGATTTGTGAATGGGTTCTCTTCTATTGCTTCTCCAATGACAAAATTGACTCAAAAGAAGACTCAGTTTATATGGACCGATGAGTGTGAGAGGAGCTTTCAAACCTTGAAAGATAAGCTTGTGTCCGCTCCTATTTTGTCACTACCGGAAAAGTTAGAGGGATTTATTATGTATTGTGATGCATCTAGAGTTGGTTTGAGTTGTGTTCTAATACAAAATGGTAAGGTCATAGTCTATGCTTCTAGGAAACTCAAAGTGCATGAAAAGAACTATGCTACCCATGATCCTGAGCTAGCCGTCGTGGTATTTGCATTAAAAATATGGCATCATTATTTGTACGGAGTGCATGTTGTTGTGTTCACTGATCATAAAAGCCTCCAATATGTTTTCACTCAAAAGGATCTTAACTTGAGGCAAAAGAGGTGGATAGAACTTCTTAAGGATTATGATATGAGTGTGCATTATCATCCTGGTAAGTCTAATGTTGTGGAGGATGCTTTGAGTAGGGTATCTATAGGTAGCGCAGCTCATATTGATGGTGGTGATAAAGAGGTGGCTAGAGAGGTCCATCGGTTGGCTAGCTTGGGAGTTAGGTTGGAAGAGGAGGATAATGGGGGTATTGTTATTGATGATGGTTCTAAATCTTCATTAGTTGAGGAGGTGAAAGCTAAGAAATATCATGACATCTTTTTGTTGGAATTGAAGGCATTGGTAAAAGATGATAAGGTGGAGGTTTTCTCTCGAAGGGGAGATGGCGCCTTTAGGTACTAAGGTAGGTTGTATGTGTCTTGTGTTGATAGCTTGAAGGAAAGGATTCTTGATAACGCGTATGGTTCTTCTTATTCTATTCACCCTGGGTGTACTAAGATGTATAGGGATTTGAGAGAGGTGTATTGATAGGGAGGCATGAAGAGGGACATTACCAAATTTGTTTCTGATTGCTATAGTTGCCAACAAGTAAAAGCTGAACATCAAAAGCGGTGGCCTAACCCAAAATATAGATATTACTACTTGGAAGTGGGAAGAGATTAATATGGATTTTGTAGTTGGGTTGCCCAAGACTAAAAAGGGTTTTGATTCTATATGGGTTGTGGTTGAGAGGATGACAAAATTGGCTCACTTTCTACCATTAAGACTGCATATGGGGAAGAAGATTATGTTAGGATGTATATTCGTGACTTAGTGAGGTTGCATGGGGTTCCTTTGTCCATTATATCAGACCGTGGTGCACAATTCACTTCACACTTTTGGAGGTCTTTCCAAAGATGTCTTAGAACCAACGTCAAGCTTAGTACGGACTTCCACCCTCAAAAGGATGGCCAAGTCGAAAAAACTATTTAAACGCTTGAGAATATGCTTAGGGCTTGTGTATTGGAGCTTAAGGGTAGTTGGGATGATCATCTTCCACTGATTGAGTTTGCATACAACAATAGTTGTCATGCTAGCATCGGTATGGTTCCTTTTGAAGCCTTCTATGGTAGACCTTGTAGATCACCGGTTGGGTGGTTTGAGGTTGGTGAGGTGGCTTTATTGGGTCTAGACTGGTTATGGATGCTATGGAGGAGGTAAGGATGATTAGAAAAAGGTTGAAAGCAGCCCAAAGTCGCCAAAAGTCTTATGCCAATGTGAGGAAAAGGTATCTTGAATTCAAGGTTGGTGATTGGGTTTATGTGAAGGTGTCACCCATGAAGGGTGTGGTGAATTTCGGTAAGAAGGAAAAGTTGAGCCCTAGATATGTGGGTCCTTATAGTGTGATGAGGATGATTGGTAAGATGGCCTATGAGTTGGATTTGCCTAGAGAAATGGAATTGGTTCATCCGGTTTTCCATGTGTCTATGTTGAGGAAATGTGTGGATAATCCTAATGCTATTGTGCCTCTTGATGTTGTGGGAGTAGTTGAAGAAAACTTGACATATGAAGAAGTTCCAGTGGAGATCTTGGATATGCAAGTGAAGAGGTTCCTCAACAAGGAAGTTGCTTTCGTTAAGGTCCTTTGGTGGAACCAACAAGTCAAAAGTGCTATTAGGGAGGCTGAAGCAGATATGCCAAAGTGATACCATTATCTTTTCCACTCCACTCAAGCCTAAGGTATTGATTTAAGTCCTTTATATGATCTCAAGTCTTAAGTTCAGCCCTCATGTCATTGTATACATTCATGTTTAAATTGACAAGTTCATGATAATTACACTTATGTTAAGATTTTTGAAATGATGTTTAAGTGTATTGTTGCATCCTTATGTGGGTTGAAATTTTCATGTTTGCATCTCTAATACATGTTTCTTTGACATTCGGGGACAAATATTCCCAAGGGGGAGATATTGAAACGACCTCAAAAAGTTTCCGAACATGTGCCTTGGAAGTGTCCGGAATTGTAATTTCCATATATATCAAAATCTGTGTGCGTTATCGAAAATTCAACTTCATATTCTTGTTCAGAGGGTCAAATTGAGTGAGAAATGGGTCTAACCCCCATTTTAGAGCAAACAAATCACAATTCCACTTTCCCAAAAATTGAATTCCAGTGATATTACTGCGCCACAATGTATTTTGTACACTGTTTTTCTTGTCTGGTCCAAGGACTTTGGCTCTTAGGCCTAAGTGTTCCCAAACGTGAAAATACTTATACTTAGCTTTATTTCACCCTTATATCATTCAAGGCATTCTTAAACACTCACTCAAACACTTAGCCAATATTTCACTTATAAATTCAAGTCTCAAAACTCATCTGGATCTCAAGGTTCTCATTCAAGCTTCAAGTCTCCATCTCCAATCTTCTTCAAGGATTCTCCAAAAGTCAAGGTATGTGGGTTTCTTTCATATTTTCCATTCACCCATGATACCCAAGCACTCTTTTACCTAAAATTGCATGATTTAAAGTTAATTTACTTATGGGTCTTATCTATCATGAATCTCACTGCACACTATGTTGGGGTTTCATGAAAGTATGGTTATGTTAGCTTGTTTTGAGCTATGAATATAAGGTCTATTGTGAGATTTGATGAAGGTATTTGATGTATGTTGATTGAGGGTGTTACCAAGTATCTGCTGATCATTTTACATTGAATTTTCTAGCATGATTCCACTCTTAAAATGCATGGTTTTACGCTAGCACTACACACTTGCCAAGTGTTTGATAAAATGTCCGGGTTATGATTGCTTGAGGATTTGAAGGTCTAATACATGTCTTATGAGTTGAATGATTATAAGATAATGAAAGGAATGTATGTATATGATATTATCTCTAGGGTGTGGGGAAAATGACTAAGCCTCACTCGGGGGGTTGTAGGCCTGGGTAACCTCGTTGAGGGGCTTGTACCTCGATCGCCTCGCTCAGGAGGTTGCAGACCTATGCAATCATGTCGAGGGGTTTGTACCTTGATAACCACTTTAAGGGGTTTGTACTCTATCAACCACGTTGTGGGGTTTGTTCCTCATCAACCACATAAAGGGGTTCGTACCTCATGCGCTTCTCCAAGGAGGTGGTAGGCCTTGGATATTCACTAAAATGGTCTCTCCCTACACATGGATTATGTTCTATATAAGTATGATTTTACTTCAAGCATCATTCATACATCATATTGCAATATGTTTACCCGTTGCCTATGTTATGCATCTTGAGTATGGTGCTTTTCACTTGTTGCATTGCATCCTACACATTCAAATGTACTAATACATACTCTATGCCTACATGATGTCACCATGTAGGAACCAAAGCGCCGCTTAAGCATCCTCATTCATGTGGCTAGTACGATTCCACTCAAGCTTGTCGGTGAGTCCTCCATTCCGGGAACATTGCTTATTGTCTCATGCTATGTTCTAAGACTACCTTTCTTTTATTAAAATGTTGACTATGAGGGTGAGAGCGATTGCTTATCTTGGCCCCTGCTCTTATCTATGTAGTAGAGGTGTTGTTGGACATGTCATGTGTAATGTTATAAGCTTTGACTCTCTCTTGACTCTTATTGTTTATTATATAAAAGATGTCGCTAGCCCTGGTTATCCCTATTTACTATCTCTTGTTATTTTTTTATTGCTTGCAAGACTAAAAATGTGTAATGATATATTAAGAGGCTTGCTTGGGGTCCCTTCGGGTTCCACTTGCGTCATGTCACGTCTAGGCTTAGGCTTTGGTCATGACACCTTCCTTATGACCCGATCATTTTAGAAGGATTTCCAACATTATATCATATAATATCAATGTGTAACCATTCCTTATGAATTATTCATTTTGTTAATGGCTACCATATACCTATCTTGGCACATAGTTTGAGGAAAGGGAGAGGGCCCTTGGGGATAGCACTGACACCCCCAATCCATCAGTGCTAAGTCATCATCCCACAAGAATACTTATATATATACATGCTTTCACAAGAGACACAAGTCATTTCAAATGCACACTTGGGCTGAAAGCCAAACATTCTTCATATCATTTACACTTGGGCTCAAAGGTCAAATCACATTTCAATACATACTTTTCATACATACGAATAACTCATTCACAACAACAATATGGTGTAAACACCTAATACGCTCAAAGAGTTAATATCAATCGACATTCATGTCATCACATTCTTGTCATAACCATATATGTGAGCTTAACTCACCCAAATCATTTTCATAAAACATATGTGTGCTAAACCCATCGATAATTTCATAAAGTTCAACGCTCATGAACGCATATACCATGAATGATATGTGAATAGCGATGGGCAATATTGATTCAATCTTAAATCAATAATTCAATATGAAATTCAAGAAAATTCGTAAGTAAAATCCACATTTAGATCACAATTTAGATTACTCATGCTTAAATCAAACTTTAGAGGAACAATGCATATCCAAATCTTCAATATATACATGCAATTCAACATCTTAGGGCTTGAGTCACTTTAAAATCAACAAATAAGTATAGCCCATACTTCAATAGAATTAAATAAATAAATAATAATCTTCAAAACCCATAATTAAAGTAAGCTTAAATTTCATAAATCAATTGTAAAAGAGTTTGGATCTTCTTGCTTGAGAGGGACCAAGAATCAATCACACATACCTTAGCTAACAAAGAACAAATAAGAAGAAATATGATGAACAATAAGACCCTTTCCTTGATTCCTAAGCTAAGCCTTCACTAGAGTTCTTAAGAGTGAGCTTAAATATAATTTTAAGTGTGAGAATGAATTTGAATGAGTGAAGAAGAGTTTAGATCATTTGAATGTCTTAGGATAAAATAGAAAGTCACAAAAGCCCCTTTGGAGTAGCCATAATTAAAAAAATTCATTAATAAAACGGAATAAAATTTATTGCCTGGGGTCCCATGATAAGGTCTCACGGTCTGTACAAGGTCACATGGATCGTGAGCCCTTCCGTGAAGCCAGAATTAGCCAAAATAGAGAAAACACCGCACGGGTGGGATTTACAAAAATGGGCATAACTTCTTGATCTGAACTTAAAATTAGGTGGAACATGATGAATTGGAAATCTAATTCAAAGAGCTTCAATTTAATAGGTCCGTAGGCCATATAGTTCATTGTGTGCTAAGAGATATGACCATTTAAGTTTGACCCTTCTATCGATTCTCGTGAAATGCTTAGCCAATGGAATTCCTTTGAACTTAGCTTGATGAAGAAGGTGCATGATGACCCTAAACCACATAAATGATCTTGTATTGGATCCTTGGAAGTGAATTTAGCTTGATCTTGAGGGTTCTATGGAAATCCTCCAATTAGAGCTAGAAAAAAGGATTCGAAAAGCATTTAATCAAGAGAATGAGAAGCTAAGTGTTAGAATAAAAACGAATAGTAATGAAGGAGTATAAATTGATTTAAGGGTCCCATGCGAGGGTCACACGGTCTGTACAAAGGCACAGGATCGTATGCCCTTCCGTAATCTCATACTTAGGAAAAAATATCTTCACTGACGAAGGTCCGAGACGATAATTTCATACTTAGAAAAATTACACCCCAACACCCATACGGAGGGATGCATGGCTCATGAGAGGTAACACGAACGTGTGTCCTCCCTTAAAGCTTCAGTTAGAAACTTTCTCCATTTACAAAGTTTCAAGACAGTGATCCCATACTTAGAAAATTTTCACGCCAATGCCTATGCGAAAGGCCTCACGGACCGTGAAAGGGTATACGGTCAGTGAGAGGATCATGTGTGACAAGCCTTAGCCAAAATGTAGATTTTCAAGGCCAAATACCTCCACACGCTCCACCACACTACCAGTGAAGCCTCATACAGACCGGGTGGGGTTCATGTGGTGTGTTCCTTGGTCTTAAACTCTACATTAATGTCAACACTCTATACACAAGGCCAAGGACCGCCTCAAGCCCCCTCCACAAGACTCATGGTGAGTCACACGGCCCGTGGAGATACCCTAAGGCATCATCTTGGTCAAAAACTTTCTAAAAATCAAATTTTGAAACACCATTAAAGTCATACAAAGTACAAGTCCTTACAGTGATTCTATAGAACTATGTTGATAATAACCTTAATTAGGTACTAAAACATCAAGATTTAGACTTAGAAGGGGTGGAAAAAGACTAAAATAGCTCTACTTAAAAATGTTAGAAGACGTCTATGAGGGTCATCTATAATCCATAGTACGCATCTTTTACATGTTATAGATCCCTCTGGTAAAAAGTAGGTAAGATCTTTCTAAGTTTCTAGATTTGTAATGTTTTGATTTATGAAACCACTTCACAACTTGTAACTATTTCTACTACTCATCCTGCATGTTCTTGAAATATAGACAAAACTCATGTTTCACGACTTAATCCATGGACCACTTCTACAACCATGGAAGGGTTTATGGCTCATACTCTCATCCCATAAAATTAAGAGAATGGTATTTTTCTCTAAACTTTTTCTATGGACATTATCTATGATCCGTGATTCATTCTATAGGTTATAAATACCATTCATAAAATTCAAAAGGCCTAGGATGTTTACCAAGTTTGAACCCAAACTACAAGCCTCATTTTCAGCATGTGGTTCTATCTATGGTTCGTAGATGCTGCTCGCGATTTCCAAATTCAACAGAATTTGCCATCTTCTATTTCTCATTCTAGGTCTGGTTTGGACTAGGACAGTTAGGGTGTTACGAATTAATTTTGTGATTTATTACATCCCCAACCTTGTTTAATATGATGTTATTTTTTTCCAAAGAAAATTCAAAACATTTTGTGGAGTAAAGTCATGTGCGTGCTTAACATGAGTATAATTATTATTTTTTTGTCATGAGCCAAGCCTAGTGCCTAGGTGCGACAGAGAAAATGGGAAATCCGAACGCACCCCAAACAATCCTCATAGCATACATAACCATATCATTGGTTAAGAAACATCACTCAACCACCATAAAGTAGTTCCATTTACGAACCGTAAAGACCCCTTGTACCCTGCCCTTGCACTTAGTCAATTTTTCATCTAGGCCAACCTCATCCAAGAGCTTTATTTACGGCCCATGATTTGAAATACAAGTTGTAAATGAGTCTCATACTTCGGTCTGTAACATTTTCAATTTCACTTCTTCAGAATTTCTAACTTCCTAACTTGCAGGTCCTTATATCATGTTAGCCCACCGAACAAGTTCGACAACTGCATCGAATCGTCAATTGATCACCAACCTTTGCCACTCCTCAGGGGTCTAACTTTGCAACATTAACAGATGGTCATGTCAATGGTGATGCTCATTTTGTTCGCTTTTTTTCTTTTGCCCTTTTAGCTCTTTTCTTTGTTTTGCATTCAATTATCCTTGAATCCTCCTTTTTTTACCAAACCTGTCATTTATCAACAAATTAAGTTAGATTCTAAGGTAAAATACTTCATTGAGGATAGTATTATGCTCTATCTAAGCTAAAATATAATTCCAAATCTAGAACTCGTCAATTTCATAAACTAATCTCAACATTCAGGCCTCTAATGTAGCAAAAGCGACCAATGGGTTGCTTCAGCAACACCAGGCAAAAAAAGGTGAGCTTTTCTTTTGCGAAGAACTTGTCACTTTTGCAACCACTAGCTTTAGCGAACAGTATTTGTTTAAGAGATGGTCACCTAAGTGACCAAGACTCACTTTAGGTGAGGCAAATGCACTAGCAACCGGTTCAACCACATTCAAAAACACAGAAACAACTCTCAAGATTCATTTCAAATCTCGTGAACAAAAATTAGATGTGCATCTTGACTAAATTTGATGTAATTTTGATGTTTTGACCTCAACGAGATCTTCAAAAACTGAATCTGAGGTTTTTTGACCCGAAATTCAATTAGTCACAATAAAACCAACTTAAAGCATTGAAACACTATCAAAATATCCAAAAATTATACTAAAGCTCCTTCTAAAGCTAAAATCATCTTCTGAATCCAACAGAACTATCAGAAATTCAATTCGAACATCCAAACTCAAAATGTTAACCGAAGTCAAACATTTATCAAGTTTCAACAAATTTTCAACTTAGGATCTCAAATCCACAAAACAACAACATATCTGATTCCGACAACGCTCACAGATCAATTTTCACATTCCAAAATTGATAGAATCTATAGAGCTTCATTCTGAAACTCGAGATTCTAAAATACCTCAAAATTTTTAATTAAGCAACTTAAGCCTTTAAAACTCAACTCTCGACCAAAGTCTCAACTTTTCAGAGAATTTTCAAAATGAAAAAGGGCTTAAAGTATCTTTGAACTATTAGAAATAGTACAAAATTATCCTACAGACCATCTGTAAGTTTCCAAATATCCCTGATGTCTATTATTAAGTCCTATATTATCCTTATTTTTTATTTTTCCAAATTTATAACCACTTAAATAAATTCATTAAATACAGTACAACCATCTATTGGTCATCTTTTAATTAACCAACACTATTTTACAAACTCATCCATTCCCAAATCAAATCCACCCAAAATTAAATCCATCGGCTCCAAATTCATTTAACCCAACCACCCAAAGCAAAATTTTATTCCCAATATCTTACTTCATCTTCTTCCTCTTTTAGCTAGGGAAAAATTTCAAGTTACCATTTTTTAGTTTAGTTAAAGAAGTTTCACCAACTTAAAAATTGGTAAGTCCATCAAAGCATTGCAAAGATGAAACCACTAAATGGAAGCAACTTGATGTCCAAAAATACGTCACACAGGTGAAACTCTTGCAAAGTTGAAAACAGTATTACATGGAGAAAATTTTAACCTTAATTCCATTCAAATTCAACACATTTCATTTAGTGATTTGATATTAAAAATTGTGTTTGTCAATTGATTGTAATCACATTCTCCTTCATTAATAGGTATCTTAACTCTTAGATTTAACTCTTTTGATATCATAAGGGACAAGTGTTAAAATCCAATTTTGATATCATAAGGGACAAGTGTTAAAATCCAATCATCTTGTGCATTGACCTGTATATGAATTAAGAGATTTCTTCCCCCTTTGAAACAAAGGCTGTCACACCACAAAATCAAAATGTACAAAAATTATGTATATTCTCATTTGGTGACCACTGACCACAAGCTACTGAAAGAGTTGGTATGTCATGTGTGTTTATGTGTCTTTTCTTTTTACAATGCAAGATCAATGTCATGGTTTAAATGTAAATGTAACAAAAGAAATATGCAGAATACATTTTAATGGTATAAAACATTTCTATTTGAATGATTTTCTTTTTTTCTTTAACCCTACCAAGAAGAGGAAGTCAAATGTTGGGAATGAAATTTTGTTTTGGACGGTTGGGTTAAATGAATTTGGGGCGGGTCTAATTTGTGAATGTGTGAGTTTGTAAATTAATTTAAGTTATTTAAAGGTGATCAGTAGACGGCCGCTACATCATTAATAAATTTATTTAAGTGAGTTTAAATTGAGAAGTGTTAAAAATAAGGGCAATATTGAACCTAAAGATAAATGTCCAGGGAATTTGGGAGCTATTAGGTGGATGAAGGGTAATTTTGTATCATTTCTAATAAATCAAGGGTATTTTTGACCCTTTTCGATTTTCAAAAATCAACTATCACATTTGATCAAATCAAACTTGGGACAACTACTAGGAAGGATAAAATGATAATTTTTCAAGAAGTTCCAAAATGACCTTCAGGATCATTACACAATTACGGACTCTTCTCATAGAAATTCATTCAAAAAATGGGCATGAGCAAGATGTTCTTAGCAACTCCATTGCTTTTGGGTGCTTTCTTTATCTTTATCTTGCAGGTTGTTACAGAGAAGCCAATATCTGAAGCTAAAGGGGAATCGGCAATCCATCGGGAATCAATCATCAAAGAGGTAAATTAAAATGCCAAATCTGGTTGGAAAGCTACATTCAACCCTCGGCTCTTGAACTTTACAGTTTCTCAATTTAAGCACCTACTCGGACTTACATCCTCAAGAGAGGTTGATCTTAAGAGCATCCCTATTTTAACTCATCCAAAACTTAAGAAATTTACCTTTGGTGCACGAACAGCTTGGCCTCAGTGTAGCACAATTGGAAGAATTCTTGATCAGGGACATTGCGGTTCTTATTGGGGTTTTGGTGTTGTTGAATCACGCTCTGATCGTTTCTGCTTTCACTATGGTTTGAATATATCTCTATTCGTAAATAATGTATTAGCATATTGTGGCTTTTTGTGTGGGGATGGCTGTAATGGTGGATCTCCCATATCAGCATGGCAATACTTTGTCCGCAAGGGTGTGGTCACCGAAAAGTGTGACCCTTACTTCGATAATTTTGGATGTTCCCACCCTGGTTGTGAACCTACATATCCCACCCCACAGTGCAATAGGAAGTGTGTTTAGGAGAATCTACTCTGAAGTAAGTCCAAGCATTTCCGTATCAATGCATATACTATATCAGCTCTGACTCATACAGTATCATGAAAGAAGTCTCCAAGAATGGACCAGTTCAAGTTGCTTTTAATGTTTCTGAGGATTTTGCTCACTACAAGTCTGGAGTTTACAAGTAGGTAACAGGGAAGTATATCAGAGGTTTATGCTGCTAAGCTCATCGGATGGGGAACTAGTGAGGAAGGAGAGGACTATTGGCTTCTTGTGAATTCTTGGAACAGTGACTGGGGTGATGATTGGTACTTCAAGATCAGAAGAGGAACAAATGAGTGTGGCATTGAATCTAATGTAGTTGCAGAATTGCCTTCAACAAGAAATCTGGATGTGGAGCTTGATGATGATATCCTTAATGCATCAATGTAAAATACTAATTCATCAACTTGGGGAAATCGTAAGTTGAGAGTTGTGTATGTGGCAATTATCATATAGCTAATAAGCCTGTGAAAATACCAAGATTGCATCTTTCATTTATGGATTTAATTAGCTGTAGACTTCAAATTTTTCACAATCATAAGTGTCTGCCCTAATTTAGATTTAAGGGGGAAAAAACATGGAAAGTCATTCAATATTCATTTTAAACTCCAAAGTCATTCACTTAGGAGTTCTTTTCCCAGAAAATCACTACCTTTGGTTTTTAACTCAAATTACTCAACTATCAATATTTTACTTGCAAAGTCATTCAACCTATTTAATTAGTTTTTTATTTCTAAATAATATTTTAAAAATTAAATATATATCTATTTAAATTATTTAATGACCAGCCTGCCAAAAATTAACATATATCCATTTAAATCATTTAAGAAGCCGCCCTACTAAAAATATAATATGAACTCAATTATTTTGACCCTTCTTAGTTATTCTCTCAAATTACTTTTTCTTCTCCGATCTTTCTCTTCTGCAGCTTTTTTAATTTCTCAATTTCAGTCTCTTCTGCTTCTCAATAATCAACCTCTTGGTTATGAAGCACATGTTAGATTTAAGAGATTCTACGTGGTGTCTTGCTCCTTTGAAGGAAGCCTTTAGGTCTGGGTGTAGACCATTAATAAGGCTAGATGGTTGTTGGCTTAAGGGCACATATGGAGGCAATTGTTAGCTGTTGTTGCAATTGATTTTACTGATTGCATCTTTCCTATTGCATATGTTGTTATTACTGATGCTGAAAGTAAAGAGACTTGGAGTTAGTTCCTAACCAATCTTTGATATAATTTAGAGATAACAAATAATTACCACATCGCGTTCATGTCTGACTGATAAAACATGAGACATCAAAATTTTTTCATCCTTCTAATTTTTTTTTCTTGCAGTATGTATATAACTATTACAATCAATGTTATAGGGATTGATGAGAGCTATTAAGGAATTGTTTTCAAAAGCAGAACAAAGAAATTTCTCCTTGATTCAAATAGCATATTCCATCTTCAAAAGTAAAAATTTAGACTATGATGGAAGATAATCCTAAATCTAACATGTGCTACATAATAGAGAGGTTGATATTAAGAAGTGGAAGAAGAGGCTGAAGTTGAGAAGTTTTTAATAAAACACAGAAGAGGAGAAAGATCGAAGAAGAAAGAGTAATTTGGGGGAATAACTAATAATGGTCAAATAATTGGGTTCATATTATATTTTTAATGGGATGGGTCATTAATGGTTTAAACAAATATATTTTTAATTTTTAAAATATTGATAAGAAATAAAAATTAATTAAATTAATTAAAAGACTTTGAGAGTAAAACATTATTAAATGGGTGATTTTTGAATTAAAAATCAAAGTTGAGTGACTTTGTGAGAAGAAAACCCATAGTTGAATGACTTTGAAGTTAAAAAGTGAAAGTTGAGTGATTTTTTATGAAAAGATCTATAGTTGAATCACCATCTGTGGTAATAACTTGATAGCAAATAATACTTCATAAAACAATATATGTACAAGTCAACAAATTTTACTAGGCTTTGCAGGCTAATTTCATGTCTGATTCCGGCCTTGGCTTTGCAACTGTGAACGCACCGGTAAACTTGTTGATGTAGTTTCTCCAAACATGTGCAAACCCCTAGGGTGTCAAGTTAGGTAATTTACACAAGCTAGGTCATTGTTGAGAATGATCTAGGCAGTTAATAAGTTTGTTAGGGAGTTAGTTAATCAGTTAGCAAGTTAATTGTCATTAGCAGTTAATGACCAGTTGTAAAAATATACATTATATATTATACATAGATATGTGTGTGTGTGTGTGTGTGTGTACAGTTGTACAGTGAAGAAATAATACAACACACTTTCCCCTTTTCTGTATCTCTTCAATTGCAAAGGAAATTGCTCTCTCTTTTAATGAGCAATCCTCCATAACTTCTGTACCTTGATTTCTCTGTTACTGTGATTGATCTCTACTCAATTTCAACATGGTATCAGAGCGAATCGACGAAGATTAGGGTAATCGGGCTTGCGATTTACTGAAACTAGGCCGGAGGAGATTTTCAGACCTTGTAGACATTGGATATTCAGTAATGGCAGAAATCGGAGAAGCCGAAGCTAGAAGAGTCACTGCGCCGACGATCGATCAGAATCATCCCCTATACTTGCAGCCATGCGACACACCAGGTAGTTATCTCATTTCAACTAACAGGTCCAGAAAACTACGCCTTGTGGAGTAGATCCATGAGGATCAACCTTATAGGGAAAAGCAAAATGGGATTTGTTGATGGGAGACATACGAAGGACAAGTTTGACGCTTCTCTCCATGATCTGTGGGAGAAGGTAAACGCTATAGTGTAGTCATGGATTATGAGTGTTGTGAGTAAAGAACTAATTAGAGGTGTAGCTTATGCCTCTAATACAAGCACGGTATGTAGTGATTTGAAGGAGAGTTTTGATAAAGAGAATGGTTCTAGAGTGTTTCAACTACACAAGGAAATTGCAACATTAACACAGGGCACATCGTCTATTTCAAGCTATTTTACCAAATTGAAGGATTTGTGGTGGAATTTGACTCACTTGTGCCATGTCCTGGATGTGAATGTGCAGGATCGAGAAGATATGTGGAGCATTACCAATATCAATGACTTTTACAGTTCTTGACAGGACTAAATGAAACCTATTCACAAGCTAGAAGCCAGATTCTAATGATGATGCCTGTTACCCACATCAACAAGGCATATTCAATGTTGATATCTGAAGAAAGCCAAAGAAATTTGGGAAATCAACTGAAGAATTAGGTGGCATAGCCTTGTTCAGCAGCAAGGCAGGATCTGGATATTCAGCAAAAGGAAGTCATGGTGGTTCTTTTGGAGCTACTGGTTCAGGTTCCTATGATAGGGGAAATTATAAAGGGACAAATGCACATCTGTTCTGTGAGTACTGTATGTGGAGAGGGCATACAAAGGAAACATGCTACAAAATCTATGGTTATCCAACAGATCAAAAATCTAAGAAGAAGAATACATATTCACCACAGTATACAGCTAATGCAGTGACAAAGTCAAATGGCCAAGTCTCTTTCCAGTGTAGAAATACACCACAGAATGATTCCACTTAACCTGAATGCAGTTCACATCAAGGAGGAGGAGTGATGTTCACTCAGGAACAATATGATCAAATCTTAAAGATGCTCCACAAAGAAATCCCTTCTATCTCAGACAAAGCAGGTATGAATCAAGTTTTCTTGGCTTCCAACAGTGCAGCCTTTAGAAAATGGATATTAGACTCTGGAGCCTCTAATCACATGGTTCATAGTAAGGAGTTGTTGAATGGAATCAGTCAAATTTCCAAAGAAAATACTAAGAGAGTTTACTTACCAGATGGTTATGCATTAGACATAGCATGTGTGGGAGAATGCAAGCTAGATAATGGAGATATTATCACAAATGTACTATGTGTCACTGAGTTTAAACACAATCTCTTATCAGTATCCAAATTAACCAGAGATTTAAAGTGTGCTGTCACTTTTTCCCTGATCTCTGTGTTATGCAGGATATGTTCAGTGGAGTAGTGAAGGGGATTGGTAGAGAAATGGATAGTTTATACAATATCCAACTGCCAATAAAGAAGGAAGAAAGTGTTAATCCAATAAGTGTCAATTTGATCAACAATAGCAGTGTGGATAAGGTTGAAGATCTGGATGTTTGACACAGGAGACTTGGATATGCCCCTGTCAAAGTGTTGCACCAGATTTATTCCTTGAAGTTTAAGAGGGATTGCCATGACATTCAAGACTGTACTATTTGTCCAACGGCTAGGCAGACTAGACTGCCCTTTTCTAGCAGTTCTTGTAGAAACACAAACATTTTTACTATCATCCATGGAGATGTTTGGGGTCCTTATAGACTGGCAAGTCATGATGGCTGTAGATTTTCTCTTACCTTGGTAGATGATTGTAGTAGAATGACCTGGGTCTATATGTTGAGGATGAAAAGAGATGTTGTTGTCATCCTTAGCCAATTCTTTACTTTGATAAAAACTCAATTTGGTGCACAGGTGAAGTTCTTTAGAAGTGATACTGGGGATGAATTTTTCAATTCCAATTGCAATAGTTTGTTTACTTCTCTTGGCATTATACATCAAAGTTCTTGTGTATACACCCCTCAACAAAACTGGGTGGTTGACAGAAAACACAGACACATTTTGGAGGTTGCTAGAGCCATTCGTTTGCAGGTTTCTTACCACTAAAGTTCTGGAATGAATGTGTATCTTCTGCTGTTTATGTGATTAACAAGTTACCATTGCAAGTTTTGTCTGGAAAATCTCCTTTTGAGATAGTCTATGGCAGAACAGCTTCTTTAGCCCACATGAAGATTATTGGCTGCTTGTGTTTTGCCACAAATCTGCACAATGGAGCTAAATTTTCTCCAAGGTCTGTTGCAGCAGTATTGGTGGGATATTCTTCCACACAAAAGGGATATAAACTCTACAACATGCTCACTAACAGTTTCTTTGTCAGCAGAGATGTAATTTTTAGGGAACATATCTTCCCTTTTCAGCTAGTTAAAGATAAGAGATTACAGCTTTTTCCAAGTGGGGTTCTCACAACAACCAATCCAGACCCTTCAATCATTCCACCATCCACAACATCTACTCCTCCCACCACTAATGACTCTCCACAATTATCTCACCACATATCAACACCCACACCTCCTAATACTACCACTATACCAACTCCACCACCTGATATTGTCCCTACATAAACACTTATGCCACTTGCTGCTCCTAGAAGATCAAGTAGGTCCAGAAATCCACCTGCTTGGTTACATGACTATGTGCATGATAAGTCCAATTCAGCCTCTACATCTACATATCTCTATCCTATTCAATCCTATATATCCCACACCAATCTTAGTCCTTATTATCAAGAATATCTATCCAAAATCACCTCTATTAGGGAACTACAATCCTATAACGAAGCACTCAAAGACCCTTTATGGTTGGATGCCATGAACTTGGAGCTGACTGCCTTACAGGACAATCACACTTGGTCTATGGTTGATCTCCCTACTGGTAAGACTCCTATAGGGTACAAATGGATATTCAAAGTGAAGTATAAAGCTGATGGAACAGTTGAAAGATACAAAGCAAGGCTAGTTGCAAAGGGTTATAACCAACAGGAAGATTTGGACTATCAAGAAACCTTTTCTCCTATGGTCAAGATGGTCACTGTCAGGTTAGTTCTTGCTATGGCTGCTTCCCATCACTGGTGTCTATACCAAATGGATGTTTTCAACACATTCATTCAAGGAGATTTGATAGAAGAAGTTTACATGCTTCCCCCACCAGGATTTGGCAGTCAAGGGGGGAATAGACAAGTATGTAGACTGCACAAATCCTTATATGGACTTAAGCAATCATCAAGACAATGAAACTTGAAACTTGTTAAAGTTCTGACCAACTCAGGTTTCACTCAGAGTTTGTTTGACTACTTTTTATTCACAAGAAAGAAGGGAGACAGCATAGTAATCATCCTGGTATATGTTGATGATTTGCTAATCACAAGGAATGATCCTACATTGGTCCAAGAAGCCAAGGCAGCTTTGCAGGAGAGGTTTAAGATCAAAGATCTAGGTGAGATGAAGTACTTTCTTGGAATTGAGATTGCAAGATCAAAAGCAGGCATCCTTATGAACCAAAGGAAGTATGCACTTGAATTAATTAGTGATCTGGGACTGTCAGGAGCTAAACCAGTGGGCACTCCAATGGGGCATAATCAGAGGCTTACCTCGGTTGAGTATGACAAACATGTAGGTGGATCAATAACAGATGTTGAGCTAGATAATCCAGGACCATATCAGAGCTGATTGGGAAGCTGTTGTATTTGACCATGACCAGACCAGATATTACATATGTTGTACATATCTTGAGCCAATTCATGTAGAAACCAAAAAAATCTCACATAGATGCAACTTACAGGGTAGTTAGATATATCAAGAATGAACCAGGTTTGGGGATTCTGTTGAGTTTAGAAAAGGCAACCAAGTTGATTGCATATTGTGATGCAGATTGGGCAGAATGTCCAAATTCGAGAAGATCAATTACTGGCTATGTTGTGAAGCTGGGGAAGTCCTTAATATCTTGGAAATCAACAAAACAAAACATAGTTTCTAGGAGTTCAACAGAGGCTGAATACAGGAGCATGGGGGCAGCAGTTGCAGAGGTACTTTGGTTGGCAGGTGTTTGCAAAGCATTGAGAATTAATATTGAAACTCCAGTGGAATTGCTCAGCGACAACAAAGTAGCAATTCAGGTTGCTGCGAATCCAATATTTCATGAAATAGCTAAGCATATCGAAATAGACTTGCATTTCATAAGGAGAAGATACAAGATGGGACAATCAAAACATCAAATGTGGGATCCAAGAACCAAGAAGCAGATTTGTTCACCAAGGCCTTGAGTAAGCCACAACATACATATCTTTTATGCAAGCTAGGAGTGTTAAACTTGTTTACACTACCTAGCTTGAAGGGGGGTGTTGAGAATAATGTAGGCAGTTAATAAGTTTGTTAGGGAGTTAGTTAATCAGTTAGCAAGTTAATTGTCATTAGCAGTTAATGACCAGTTGTAAAAATATGCATATATGTATGTGTGTGTATGTATGTGTACAGTTGTACAGTGAAGAAATAATACAACACACTTTCCCCTTTTCTGTATCTCTTCAATTGCAGAGGAAATTGCTCTCTCTTTTAATGAGCAATCCTCCATAACTTCTGTACCTTGATTTCTTTGTTACTCTGATTGATCTCTACTCAATTTCAACAATCATCACAAACATTAATAACTGCTCATAAATCAAACACGCTCAAAACATAATTTGGAACACAAATATTGGTAAATGGTCCAGTTGATACAGTAATTTTACCAAGTATAATTGTACATGTTTTACTTAGTATCCTTATAAGTAGCTTTGTGACCATCCAATCACTAGTTACGTTTTTCTGCCAAATTCAATAACCAATCTTCAAAAATATGGCTATGAATGGAACATGTTATCTATAATTATCCTTGTGACAAGCAAGATACGGGAGGTGAGTTTGAAGAGGCTTTTCCTTTGACATTATTACAAGTCGCAGAAATCTCTTCTCCCGACACCGCTGGAGTTATATAGATATTCTCCAATTCAACGTTGGTGCAAGCTACACTATTACTGCAATTCATAATTATTGCTAGCTTACTGCTTGTAGTTCCATATATTTTCTTGTAAGTTATATTGCTCACTTTCACTGCGCTTACCTGTTCAAATATTTTTTAAAATTTATAAGTCTTCTTTAGAAAAAAATTGATAGATAGATCTTATTTTTGTACCTGAGGTTGACATGAGTGACCACCATTGCAATAATACTGATCAATAATGATTGGATTTTCTACATTTTTGAGGTTAATGTTCTCAAAATATATAGACCTAGCATATCCAGAACCGCCCTAAATGATCACATGAAAGAGATATTCTTTTAAAAAAATAGTATCTGCATATAATTATTAAAAAAAACTTTTACCCCACTAAAATATATGAAATGTGATGATACTTTTGGTTACCTGCCATGACTTAATTCTAACACCATTTTGAGTTTCCTGTAGGTGGCAATTTGATACATAAATGTTTTCCACGTTAGCAAATGTGTTATTTGGACCTAAACTTCCGATACTGCAGACAAATTACAAAATAGTATTTGTTGTTCTGCGCCTAATAAACTGAATTTTCAATTAATAGTAAAAATAATTACTGAAATGTAATAAAAGTAAAGTTCATGTTCTACCTTATACCATGACCTGGTCCACATGTAATACCAGTAACATTGATATCAGAGCACCCAGTATTGATGCCAATGCAGTCATCACCTGCTTGTTATTTATTTATTTTTGTGAATTAACAAAATTTAATTATATGAAATTAATATAAAACAGTTTTTTCAACATTAATAACCTTAGAATTTATAGGTCATTAATAAATTTAAAACTTAGGCTAAAAATAGTGACACTATTATTGATTTACAGGTAAATTCAAGAACAGACTTACTTAAGAATATATATGAATTAAGGTTAATGTGAAATTCTGCTTATCTCAACAAGATATTCTGATAAATTTTGGTTATATTACAAAATCAATATAATTAAATTCCAAATCGTTCCTGATTAGTGCGCAGTTATGAAAACATATTTTTGGACTTCTTTTTCATTTCACAAAAAAATTCTATTTTGATTTTCAAAAAAAAAGTTATTTTAGCAGACGTGGTTATAATTTACTAATTTGCATTTAAAATATAATCATAATTCAGCAAATCATTTTTTCTAATCCATTAAGTCACAGGGGAAGAGTTACCTTATAGTAAGGGGATTTATCCAAACCCCTCTTTGAATGGAACAGAGGGAGTACTAGTATTACATGGCTAAAATAATTTTTTATGTGTATATATAGCAGATATTGAACCTCTTTCGACTATATTCGCACCATTACTTTTTCAAATTTTAAACTCTTTAGTGAAAATCAAAATTGCAACTACATGAAGATAAAAGATGCTAAACGTTTTAGAAAGTAGGAAGAAAATGAGAATTAAGTACCTGTTTGAATAATGGAGTCTTGAATTTGAAGATGGCTGGAGAAAAAGATATCGATACCATCAGTATTGCGACTGTACTTCGGTGCACTTATATGAATATTTGAGATGGTTACTCCCTTGCTGTAAGTAAGAATTATATGGTCCCTCGAGCTATTCACTAGCTTTATTCCATTTAAGCGAAGTCCATTACAGTAATTAAATTGGACAACCTACAACAACATTTCTTGTTAAGTAATACAGGAGCAAAAATGAATACGCTCATGTTATAAATTAAATTATATCAAAAGATGCATACCATATAGATTATATTGATTTTAATAAATTTGAAACAATGAGAAAAAGAAGTTCAACTAGTGATTCGTACTAAATGTACGCAACCCTGTATTTCATTACAAGAAACCAAAGAACAGAGATAGACAAAATTTAATCAGTAAACAATAAAAATTTTACATTAATTTCATTTAGCCATGAATTATCATGGATTTTATTTTTTATGAAAAGAAAGAACCACAATTGCTATCCTTTGATTGTGCACAAGGTAAAACCTCCGCTCCTATGTAATAGCTCGCAAACCACACAATAGAAGTAAACTGCACTAGAAAAGCTATAGGAATGAGCATAAAATACTGAAGACCAAATTACCAAACCAAACCAAAATTTTTGGTAATTTGATATTCGACAATTCAATATTTACTATGATATTCGACAGTAAAATTTTAGAGTTACGATATTTGAATTTGGGATTGGTATGAGACATTAGTACCATTTGGTATTCGGTAATACTGAATTATTTACTTAATGAATATCGTATTTAACATGTTCATTACTCATTAGTACAAGTCGAAAGAGAAATTTAAAAAGTAAACATAAATAATCCAAATATATGTCTTTTAGTTGGGTCAATTTGCTTTTTTTATGTCTTCTTAATTATTGATTTTCTATTATATTGTGTGTAATAACATCAAAAAAATTACCATTTTAACTCTCCCGATAGTTGCCTTGTGTCTTAATTGATCAGTTGTAATAGTTGGCTTTTGTAAATTCTGTGAAAAATTGAGACTTCGGTCAAGAGTTGAGCTTAAGAGCTTAAGTTGTTTAATTTTGAATTTCAGAGTCTTTTCGAGTTTTGAGTCTCGAAAATGAAATTTTGTATATTCCGTCAGTTTCATAATGCCGAAATTATTCTAGGAGAGTTGTCGTAGTTAGATTTGGTGTTGTTTTGTATATTTTAAGTCCTAAGTTGAAAATTTAGTTGAAATTTAATAAAGGTTTGACTTTGGTCAGTATTTTCAGTTTGGGTGCTCTAACTGAATTTCTGATACTTCTGTTGGATTCAGAAGGTGATTTAACACTTGAATGAGCTTTGATATAGTTTTTGGGTATTCAAACTGTGCTTTGGTATTTTGATATCTTAAATTAGTTTTATTTCGACTAATTGAATTTCGAGTAAAAAAAATTTCAGATTTGATTTTCAATGATTCGATTGAGTTCAGAATATCGAATTTAATAAGGATGCACATCTGATTTATGTTTACGGGGTGTTGGACGAATTATAAGGATATTGATTCTGAGTTTTGAGGTGGTGTTGAAATTTTTTGCTAATATCTGATGTGCAGGCACCACTTAAGCGACACCTGATTGCTTAAGTGATCTCTCCAAAAGCAGGAACTCATCTCTTTAGCAAAGAGACCCTACCATGCGGGATTTGCTGAAGCGAACCAAGTATCACAAAAGCAGAACCCCACTAAAGTGACAGGTCATTGCAAAAGCAAAGTCAACCTTTTGGACGAGAGTCACAAAAGCGATGCTTGGGTCACTTTTGTGGCATTTGAAACTTGATTTTTGGGAACGGATCAGTGCATATTTGGGATTTGACCCCTATTCACCGTTTTTGAACCCATGAAACTATTATTCAATATGTATACTAAAATACTTAGAAAAAAAACTTTTGTTGAATAAAAATTTTTGCAGTAAATAAAATTTTTGGTGAAAAAAATATTTTGTAAAACAAAACTTTGTAGAACGAAACTTTGTGAAAATAAACCAGAAAGTAAAACTAATAATGAAAACAAAGTCTGTAAAGAAAATCAAAAAATAAAATTGATAAGAAGGAAATCGAGCCCGAGGTTATTGGAATAGATCCTTAGAGAATAGAATGATTTTACTCACCGGTGTATTAGTACCTAAAACCACGGTGTCAGCGAACCACTTAATAGCAGTAAAACACACTAGAATTTGTTTGTGTAGAAGAAGAAGCCAGAAAAAACTCTTTTTGAAATGATAGGAAAATTCTCTATGTATAGAGAATAAAAGGTGTTATTATGCCTTATTAGAAAGGTCACAACCACTTGGGAAGGTCACAACCTTTTTTTAGAAAAGTTATAACTCTTCATTTGTCATTTACACCTTTTTAATAAACTCAACAATCCCCAACATAAATTGGAAATGACTCTAAGAAAAGAACGGACAAGTGTGTACTTTACAAGCAAAGATTAGTTGTATCTAGAAAAGTAGGTTTCCCTTTGAACTTTTCATAATGAACATATGTCGGATATAATCGATCAATCGGTAGATTTCATATCTTTGAACCTTCGAGATTTGGTGTATACCTAGACAACCATATGTCACACACTCAACCCTTTACTATCTATGGTTCTCATTGTTTTGTTCGTTTTAGCCATGAACACTTCCTAGTTCATAAGTGCCTAGCCTGACTAGATTCTCCTTGAAGCAGCTTACTCTTTATACTTACATAGGTGATTTCTAAATGTGTTATCCCATAGAAACACTATTTGATATACCCTGTATCAAACTTAGAAATCATTAAAAGGTCATAATATATTTTCCTTGTTTCTGAACATTGTCTCATCATGAGAATGAATCTTACAAAAATTTTGACAATGTTGAACCTTCATTAATGACTTTGTTTGATCTCCTTGAACCTAAATCTTGGAATCTCCAGTCTTCTAGGTAGAGTTACCGCCACGATGATTTGTCCTCGGCCATAGTCTCATTCTCTTTTATGATCTCTCAACTCCCTCTCTAGTTAGGCCTTTTGTAAGTGGATCCGACATATTATCCTTTGACTTTTACATAGTCAATTGTGATAATTCCACTAGAGAGTAGTTATCTAATGGTATTGTGTCTTCGACGTATGTGACGATACTTACCGTTATATATAATGCTCCCAACTCTTCCTATTATCGCCTGACTATCATATGTATGCATATAGGAGCCATTGGTTTGGGCCAAAATTGAGTGCCTTCTAAGAAATTTCAAAGTCATTCAACTTCTTCACTAGCCTTATCTAAGGCTATGAACTCAGACTCCATTGTAGATCAAGCTATACATATTTGTTTGGATTATTTTCATGATATTGCTCCTCCACCAATAATAAAGATGTATCCACTTGTGGATTTGGTTTCAGTTGATCCACTTGTTAGACCCCGTAATTATTTTAATTAACGATAACTATCCAATTGAGAAATTTTGTTGTGGATACTGGTTAAATTAAACTTAAATATATTTCTGGTATTTGGTTAGAGTATTAAGTGAATATGGTGGGCATAATTAAATTGGAGTTGGAAGTCCTCAATTGGATCAAAATAGAAAAGTTTGGGACCAAATTGGTCAATAGGCTAAGATGGAGCCCTTATGTTG
>JAOTQR010083063.1:0-38209 GCA_025774065.1 Solanum ossicruentum
TACAAAAAAAGCTTGCCTTCTTAAATTAGAGATTTATATTTTATGCATTTTGACAACAACTTCAATATGAATTTCTAAGAGTGTACTGGATTCTATTGGAAAAACTTTATCAACTTGATATCGTTTGATATCATTTGACTCAGGCATGAATTTTGCGTGAATGACATTCTTAAAAAAACATTTTAGGTTTTTTGTATTTTTAAATTGCAACTATAAAATATTACATTTATCAAAATTTATTTAACATGTAAAGATAAAATTTACTAAACAATATTTAGTTTGAAACAATTATTATCTAAAAGAAATAATAAAATGATAACTTTATTTTTAAAATTAGATAATTAAATTAGTGTTAAGTTTTAAATTTTTGAATATTGGAAATTTCATATTTATTTTTTAAAAATTCTAATTGAAAATTAACTATATACTAAACAAACACCGAATTTCAATCGGCTCTTTCTTAAGAAGGTTACATGTATACTTATATTTATTTCAAATTTTCTATTTATCAATAAATTAATAAACATTACTATTAATATTTATAATTTAATAATGTTAAATAGTGAACATGCTATCAAAACATATAAAAGATGAAAAATTATTAGATGATTATATAATTCGTTATCTTTATTCATTATAAGATTGATTATAGGAGGTGAGATAAACACGTTTCATAGAGGAGCAATATTATATTTGAATTTTTTTTAAAGATAATATAATTTAAACTTGAATAAAATATGCAAATTCAAAACAATAAAAAAATATTTTAATATTATCCTCGCATCGCACGGGCACGTAAATTAGTATATTATTAAAAGTGGAAAGCTCCAAACTTCAAAGTTGAATTACTATTTTAACCCCACTATTTTAAAAAAAATGGCACAGATAACGTATTTAATAATGAAATTATAAAATATTTAAATGACACAAATATGTATTTAATTACTAATGAAATATAAATAAAATATGTAAAGTCTTGAAATTGTCAGTCACGTAATGAGCCAATAAAATAATAAATTCAAATAATTGATGCATTTACCTTAATTAGCAAGCATTGGAGTTATGTTTTACAATGTGACGTCTTAAACTGATGTGTGCATTTTATGGTTTAATCACATTTTTCAGCAATCATATAACTTTCGGAATCGTATATTTTCTAAGCATTTAGTTGAATTTTTTCAATTTCTAAGTATTTAATTAAATTGAATGGTGCAATTACAAAGAACTGATGATGCCTGAACTTTTATCTATTTCAAATATAAATAGCTTTTCTTTAAATCTATTTTTAAGCATTTAATTGAATTGAATGGTGCAATTACAAACAAAGAACCCATGATGGCTGAACTCTTTTAAGTTACAAATATAAATGGTTAGAAAAAATGCGGTTTGATCGTTGGAAGTATTAAACCTCAACATAACAGTCGTCTATTTATTTCTGTACTAGTTTCTCCATTATTGTATAATTGTTCTATATAAATCACCCAAATAGGTCCATTATTGTATAATTGTTCTATATAAATCACCCAAATAGGATTCCTTTTTCTCAGGAACCGATTTCTCTTTTTCCTGCTGCAATCAACTACAACATTGCCAGGTTTACGATTTTTCATCTTCTCTTTCTTAATTATTTGTTTCTCCATTTGATTAAGTTTGCAAAAGTTTTAGTAGTTCCTCCAATAACTGGAGTGCAATTAGGATGATGTGATTGTCGTGAGATGCAGAGGGATTTTTGGTGTTTGTGCTTTGTTGCAAAATGAGAGCCTGAATTGCTCCTTTTTGTTACTTTCCATGGAACTCAAATTTTCACGACCCGAACCTAGGATCTAGGAGTGACATGGCAAATGAAAATTCGAGAGTCTTCAAACAAGCCTCAAAGCATCAATATTCACATCGGTTCTAAAGTGTATAGATATACATATTTCTAGGGGACAACAAAGTAGGACTCAGGCTATAGGGATATCATAGGGATAAGGGGTTAACATGAATTCACATAGCACATATCACATAAGGATTAATGAGCGGGTAAGTATGACTCACGCTATGGGGGTAATATGGGACTTTGGATCTTCCACCCTTCAATATCATAACATAATCGTATCATAATACTCATATTCAAATCATAATAACCATATCCAATAGATAGCCATAATCCTAATCCCCAAATTCCGTCACATGACATATGTCCATACAAGAGTATACAAGATGTCCAACAATGCCTCTAACATATCGAATAAGACAGAGGACAAGACATGTTCGGGGTTCACTCTCAAATTAGATATGACATAAATACAAACGATATAGTAGGTAGAGGGATGATGACTTGTCCTTGGATGATAGGACTCACCACAATAACTTTCACGATATGAACTAGCTGTCAAAAGGTGGATAAATATAATCTCGGTCCCATCATGGTTAGATCATGCAGGCAAAAAGTATATATTAGTACATTTGAATGTATTATGTATGTGGGCATGCAACATGAGAGAAATATAATGGTAACTTGCACAATATGTCACATGAAAACCATAGAGTAGTCATAACCCACATATACTAGCACACAATAAGTCACTCCTTCCTTGAATTATGTAAAGGGATGGTTGTACCATTCCTCATTAATACACATGTATGCCATGAAATGACTTTGTATAGGGAAGGTTGTACCTGTCCTCATCTATACTTTGTGTAAAGGGAGGATTGTACCTCATCAATACACACATAGCTCATACATCCATGTGCATAGGAAAGGTTGTACCTATCCTCATCTATGCATTGTGTAAAGGGAGGGTTGTGCCCGTTGTCATCAATATATACTTAGCTCATACATACTTGTGCATAGGGAAGGTTGTATCTATCCTCATCTATGCATTGTATAAAGGGAGGATTGTGCCCATCCTCATCATTACACACTTAGCTCATACAAACATTTGCATAGGGAAGGTTGTACCTATCCTCATCTGTGCATTGTGTAAAGAGAGGGTTGTGCCCGTCCTCACCAATACACATTTATATCAAGCTCATGTTCATAGATTCATGCTCAATTCTTGTTCATAACCATATACCACGCTCCGAGCGGGTACCCTTGGCGTGACCAGCACTTGAAGAACCATTGCTAATTCCCCAAGAGAACCACTTGGCCTCCTCATCGAATTAACTTGATAGCAAAACAATAACGCAGTTAAAGGGGCATCATATAAGAAAATATAACTCTATTGCATCATAGTTTATAGATGAAATTAGATACAAAAGACTCATCAAATCATCTACTCAAATGTCCACGAAGCCTCTACTCAACCAATCTAGAATAGTGTCGTGACAGGGCATAGACACCTCAACTCAAGAAATTAAAGTGCTTAATGAAAATGTAAAAAATAAAGGGATCCTCCATAATACAAGGAGGGCTCACCAACTCGAAGTGTGCTGAACCTGGGCCTCAACGAAGCACGTGCTGAGATCCTCTATGGCCTGTATCTGCATCATAAAAAGATGCAGACCCAAATAAACATCAACATATGGAATATACTGATATGTAAAATGGCCCAAGAAAAGTAAATCTCGACTCACTCATCTCAAATCAACATCTCATGCTCAACTCAATATGCAATTTTGATAGTAAAATCATGCTTTTGAAATAGGCTCAGTAAAATAGACTCAGTTTGAAATCTCATACTCAAATCAATGTTGTTGGGAGTTTCTCTAACCAACATTCCTTATTCCACCACCTTTAATTAGGTGATGCGCAATGAATCAAAACCATTGTCACGACCGCCCTTAACTTACCACGAAAAGGTGCGATCAAACTCAACCTCGCTCCCTCGGGTCCTAAGAGAGTGTCCACTTCAGGACAAGAGTCGCCAGTATTATGCTGAAACGATTATCCTATGCTGACAAATGTAGTCTTGGGGTGCTCTACAATCACCCAACTTGGTGCTCAATACTCCTTACAAGACTAAGACATGCTCAACTTATCAATCAACTCATTATAAACTCATAACTCAATGCTCAATCAAAAACTCAAACTCAACTCCATTTAGGTATCTCATCAAATCCCATCTTAATGCTTAACTACTCAATCAATTAATGCAATCAATCGACTCGACACAGACTCAAACAGTCATTTAGACTCATTCAATTAACCCATCATATGATGCAAGCAAGATGTCATGTATAGACACATATGCAACTCAATACAAAAGTCCCTTGTGCTCAATTATGCTCATCCGACTCAATATGCTCAATCAACTCAACTCAACATACTCAAGTTACTGAACTCCATTTGCTCAATTTACTCAACTCAATATGCTTAATTTACTCAACTCAACATGCTCAATTTATATGCAAAATTCAATGAAATCATGTAAACTAAGGGTCATGCTATCAATGGGGGAAATACTATATACATTTCATATCAATACTCATACAATATAAAAAGCTTCTCATATAATAGATTAAGATCTCATGATAAGTGCAAGAATTTTAATATTAAGATAATAAGATTTCTCAAACCTCAACTATTTTCCAAAAATCTTGACTCAAGAAGAGGAAGGGGCGTGTGAAGGGAAAGATTTCACACATTGGTAAGCCTTACATACCTAGGAAAAAATAGTGGAAACCTAACCAACTCTTGCTCTTGAATTGCAAACCCTTGCTTATTCCTTCTTCTCCCAAGGCTCTTCAAGAACACCCAAGTGTGGAGAATGAGAAATAATGTCCTTAATTTTTGGACCTCATTCTAATTTAAAAAAAGGCTAGGGTTTAATGGGATATGTAGTGGAATGGATAAAAATATCCCTCATTAAAACTGTCGACAGGGTCTACGAGACCCCGACTATGACTCGTAGTCCTTTCTACAAGTCGTAACTGGCTCTCGTGATCATACGATTAGAAATTGATCTTCACAGGAATTTTTCACCAAACCTCCCTTATGGCTCATATTGTAGTCTATGAGTCGTAGTCTATCTCGTACTCTGAAGGTCCTTGAAACTTGAATTCACTGGAAGTCCCTACAAAACTCAGTTTATGAGTCGTAAACCTCCCTACGACTCGTAACCCCTCTAGTAACCGGCATCTATAGCTTTCCTCAGTCATTTCTCTAGCAACCCTCTGTACATACTCGTCTAAATCAGATAGGAGGAATTTAAAGGGCGTTACATTATCTCCCCCTTGGGATCATTTGTCCTCGAATGAAGAGAAAGATAGGGATTTAGGACAAGGCACAAATCTCCCTATGGACTCTAACAATCAACCAACTCTTATCTCACTCATGCAATCAACAAATTAAGAATTCAGTAAGTAATGCAATCAGGTAGTCATCAAATCACATCAATCCTCACTCGGACTCTAGAACTCTATCGTCTATCATATGGAAAGCAAAAAGAGGATTCAAGGAATGGAAATTTAAGAATTTAGAGTGAAATATTTATCATTGACTCTCTCATCATCAGCAGGCAAGAATAGATGGGGATATTTGGCCTTCATGTCCTCCTCCACCTCCCAAGTGGCTTTCTTTATGAGTTGGTTCCTCCATAATACCTTGACAGATTTGATCTCTTTGTTCCTCAACTTGCGAACTTGACTATCAAGGATCTGGACAGGGATCTCTTAATAACTCAAGCTATCTCTCACCCCAATACTCTCAACAGGCACAACCAGTAGTGGATCTCCCAAATACTCTTGAGCATGGAAATGTAGAAGACTGGGTAGATGGCCTCTAACTCTGACGGTAGCTCTAACTCATATGCCACATTGCTCGCTCTCTTTATAATATGATAATAGCCAATGTACCTCGGACTCAACTTCCCTTTCTTTTTGAATCTCATCACACCCTTCATGGGTGACACTTTCAAATACACCCAATCATCGACCTCAAACTCTAAGTCTCTCCTTTTGACATCGGTGTAGGATTTCTGTCTACTCTGTGCAGCCCTCTACTTCTCTCGAATGATTTTCACCTTTTACATAGCTTAGTGAACCAAGTCTGGACCAATCAACTTTATTTCACCTACCTTGAACCATCCAAATGGCAACCTACACCTATTCCCATATAGTGCCTCATATGGGCCATTTGAATACTCAAATGGAAACTGTTGTTATAGAAAAACTCTATCAATGGCAACTGGTCACCCCAATTACATTTAAAGTCAATGACACAGGCTCTCAATATATCCTCCAACATCTGAATAGAGCGCGCTGCCTGGCCATCAATCTGAAGGTGGAAAGTTGTGCTAAGGAGTACCTTCGTACCCATACCCTTATGAAAAGAGCTCCAAAACTGGGCAGTTAATTGAGCTCCTCATCCGAGATGATGGACAGAGGACTCCATGTAATATGAAAATCTCCCTGATATATAGTCGAGCATAATCCTCAGTGGTATCAGTCATCTTAACAGCTAAGAAATGTGTAGACTTAGTCATCTTTTCCACTATCATCCAAATCGAATCATACTATCTGCGGGACATCGATAAACCTTTGATGATATCCATGTTGATCATCTCCCACTTCCACTCTAGAATCTCAAAGTTCTAAGCTACTACACATGGCCTTGGTGCTCAACTTTAACTTGTTGGCAATTCGGACACTTAGAAACGAATTCTGCAATGTTCCTCTTCATTCCACCTGCACCAGTAGACTTCACTCAAGTCATGGGACATCTTGGTAGATCCTGGGTAGATTGAATATTTGGAACTATGGGCCTCTGCCATGATATTCCTTGAACACCATGAACATATGGAGCACACAATCTTCCTTGATACATTAATACTCCATCTCCCCCTTTGGAGAAAGCCACCACTTTCTGCTTATGCACATCCTCCTTCAACTGTAATAAGATCAGGTCTTTTTCTTGTTTCTCTTTTACCTCTACTACTAGAGATGATGTTGATCCATTCTGCACATGAACCCTCCTTTGCCTGACTCATCTAGTTGAACTCCCAATTGGGCTAGTCTATGAACCCCTTTAGCTAACTCTCTCTTCTCCTCTCCCACAAGGGCAGTGCTTCCCATGAACAACCTGCTATGAGCATCTACAACTACATTAGCCTTACCTGGATGGCATATGAGGCTCATGTCTTAGTCTTTGAGCAGCTCAAGCCATCTGCTCTGCCTTAAAGTTAAGCTCCTTTTGGGTGAAGACGTATTGCAGGCTTTTGTGGTCGATGATTATGTCAACATGTGCTCCATATAAATAATGGCGCCATAACTTGAGAACAAACACCACCGCTACCAATTCCAAGTCATAGGTGGTTTAGTTCTTCTCATGCACCTTAAGCTGCCTAGAAGCATAGACAACGACCTTTCCTTTCTACATAAACACATTACAATCCTACCCTAGAAGCATCACAGTAGGTCACAAACCCATCTATTCCATCAAGCAAGCTCAACACTGGTACGGTGGTTAATCACGCCTTTAACACTTGGAAACTTTTCTCACACTCATCAAACTATTGAAATTGACTTTCTTCTGAGTCAGTTTGGTCAACGAAGCTAATAGGGAAGAGAACCCTTCAACAAACCTCTAGTAATAACCATCTAATCCCAGAAAACTCCTTATCTTTGTCAATAAGGTTGGTCTTGGCCAATTCTTAACTGCCTCAACCTTTTGAGTATCCACTCGAATTACATCCTCAGAAATCACATGACCTAAGAAAGCCACGGATTTGAACCAAAACTAACACTTAGAAAACTTTGCATATAACGCATTATCTCGGAGTGTCTGCAAGGCGATCCTAAGGTGATTGGCATGCTCCTCTTTATCTCTAGAATACACCAAGATATAGTTAATGAACATGATCACAAACATGTCAAGATACTGTCTGAATACTCTGTTCATCAAATCCATAAAGGTTGCGAGTCCATTTGTCAATCCAGAAGACATTAACAAGAACTCAAAGTGACCATATCGTGTTCGGAAGGTCATCTTCAGGATATCACATTCTCTCTCCTTCAACTAATGATAGCTTGATCTGAGTTCTATCTTGGAGAAAACAGTAGCACCCTGAAGTTGGTCAAACCAATCATCAATACTCAGAAGGGGATACTTATTCTTGATAGTCACCTTATTCAACTGAGAGTAGTCAATACATATCCTCAAGGACACGTTAGCTTCAGGGTCAGGGTGCATATTCATCTCCTCAGTGGATTGATCATCATCCGATATTTTATCTCGCAGTCGATGTCCTGAAGTCGAGGCAGCACCCCTTAGACCTCTTGGAGGCATTGTCTCTGAAAAATCACCATCTACCCAAGTAGGAGTCGTAGGATGTTTTGTTCTAACAAATGAATAACACATAAAACAATCAGACAAGAAACAATAAAATTACTCAAGTAAAAACAACTGAACCAGGTGTAGGATTTCAGGCACGAGGTGAAGGTACGACTCGTAGGGTGACCTACAAGCCGTACTATAGCCTCGTAGTGCCATGTATTTGAGAGAAATACATTCTGGAATTAGCTACAAAACACACGTACGACTCGTAGGTTATCGTATGAGTCGTAGTCTGTGCTCGTATCTCATTCCATAAACATTTTGAGAATTTAGATCTGGGCTATGAGACCAGCATTACGAGTCGTAACAAGTGCTATGAGTCGTAGGTGAGTCTCGTATGGAAAATATTATGGAACCATAGATGACTGTTACCTTCTACGAAGGGCCACTACGTCTCATAGGGTGACCTAAGACTCGTAGTGGATCCCCGTAGCAGAAAACAGAGAGCACCCTGGGTGCCTCTAACCTTTCCAAAATGTCCAAAAGGTAACCAAGAAGTACAAGAAATCAAAATCACATAATCAACCCTATAATAAATCAAATCTCTCCACTTTACAAGATATCCCACAATGAAACATGCATCCTCCTTTCATAGCAACAAGATTATAACACCTCAACCCTACAAATTTCAATCCCAACATGGTCTCACTAGATAATTACCGATAGATCATGAAACAAACGTACTCAACCACCACATCAAACTTCATAATTATCAAGCAAGGGTAGAAACAGAGAACCTAATCACTACAGGGGTCTAGGTAATTCTAAATCATACTCTTCATACTACCATAATCACTTACAAATGTTTTTGCTTACCCAGATCACACCATATTCATTCAAATACCAACAAAGCAAGATCGTTTCATAGGTATGCCAAAGTTAACCAAGAAAACTTACCAGATGAAAGATGAAGATGTGATGAGAAGGAGAGTAAAAGCCGAAACCTTGGTAAATTTCACTTGCTGGGATATGCTAATAGAAAATGGTTTAGGGATGAATGAAATAGTAGAAAATAATGTTTGGGGGGCTACAAAGGAAGAAAGACAATTTCAGCGAGGGACATGAGGAGCCAAATGATGCTAGTCTTTTAATATTCCAAACCGAGTCACTTTTAAAATTCTACAGGCTAGGTCTATGAGACTCCGACTACGAGTCATAGGGCTTTTTTGTATGACTCATAGGTCCCGATCTCGTAGCAGACCCAACACTTAGAAAAAAGTTGATTTCATACCTAGGCACTACGAACCCCACTTACGAACTCGTAGCAGACCCAACATTTAGGAAAAAGTTGATTTCATACCTAGGAACTACGAACCCCACTTACGACTTGTAGAGGACTCTACAAATCATAAAATTGGCTGGTAGCATACGTGTCAACTTGCCATGGTCACTGTTGAGTTGTAATGATGACTATGACCCATAGGCCAAGCAATAATCTCTCTACTCTTCATTTTCTGATTTGTTCTTGCAACCAATTACTCAAGATACACCAAAATGCAAAATAATGCATCCGATTCTAAGTTGTAAAAATCATAACAAAACATTGGACTACCATCCAACAAGTTAAACAAATGAAAACATCACAAAATAATCCAAAACACAAAAGATGCTTAGGTTGCCTCCCAAGAAAAGCCTTGTTTAATGTCGTGGCTCGACTTTGCCATCCTGGATACTCAGACTTCTCTAAGAGTCTTATCGTTGCTCCTTCAACACTTCCTTTGCTCGTCCTGCACCGACTCTAGTTGTTCAGCAAGCTGCTCCATCTTGTCTCCAAGCTTTTGTATTACTATGGTTTGTTGTTCCACTTTGAAGTTACCCTAGATAACATCAAACTTTATCTCCTGAATAACATCCTCTTGCTCGTTGTTCTTGGTCGCGACTTGTTCAAGCATGTGCTCAATCCTTGTCAGCTTATCAATGATACAATGCTTGTGCGGTAACCTAAGGCAATTAGGTGTACTCTCTTTTCTGGTATTGCTTGGGGTTCCCTCGGATGTACTAGTGGATGGCACTAGTTGCTTTTGCAGTGGTTGATAAACTTGTGTGATAACTTATCCATGTATTCAGCGATTTCGCTAAATGGTTGTCTCAGAAATGCCCAACACTCTCCTCCGAATAAAGCATTAACATGTCCTTGTTGTCCAGAGGGTAGTGTTCATTAAAAGCTAGCTGCCAATTCATCGTCGGTCAGACAATAGTTTCGATTCGTTTCCAAGCACTTCTTATACCTTTCCCAAGCTGCTACCAAAGATTCTCCTGGCACCCTTTTAAAATTGTAGATGTTATCTTGTAGATTTCGCTTGTTGGGCCCCTTATAGAAATTCAGAGGAAGACTCTCTGCACCTTCCCCTAGCTGGAACACACATCTGATGGAAGAATTGACCGCCATTCCGCAGCTTCAGTCTGGAGAGTCATAGGGAAGGCTTGAAGAGCCATGACCTCCCAAGCAGGATGTCTTGTCCCAAGAACCCCTCTCAATGTTTGAGTAAAATTTTGCAGGTGAGTTTGAGGGTCTTCGGACTCTTGTCCATAAAACAAGGCTCGTCTCTGATGCCAAACATCTTGTGAATAGACTTAGACAACAAAAGTAAAAAGTAAAAGTAAAATACTGGAGACTCCAGAAATTGACACTAGAACTAACAAATAGTGAAATTAAGTCAAAACCTAGCCGTATTCCCCGGTAACGGCGCCATAATTTCTGATGATGTTCATGCTCCAATGAGAAAGTGTTCGCTGTCAGCAATTAACCTAACCGAAGGTTAGGGTCGAATTGACAGGGAATACAATGTATGACTACAAGACTTCACTACCAATCATTTCAAATATATATAACTAAAATCTCTAAAGACGCGAGGGGGGGGATTGTGATTCAAGAACAAAAATAAGTAGATATTATACTGTGATGCGAGAAAACACTCAATTTTAGGGACAACTTGGGAATTGCATTCCCCATGGTTCGTTGAGTCGATTGACCTAGATAACATAACTACAATTAGAGATTCGCATGCAGGATAGTAACTTAGGTTCTTCCAGCCCTCTTGTGAAGGTGAAGGTCAAATTTCACCATGGCACTTGGTCGGCAACCATGGCGTGCCAACTAACTGTTACCTATTATCCTAGTCAACCTCCCCTTGGTTAGGTTTGGTTGATTAGATGAGAACACATTAATCGAATTGTGTCATCTATTTTCCTTTTCCTATTCATCACTACATTGGTCAAGATCGTGATAGTAGGTGAGGTCTGGTGTTGGCCACCATAAAACAACAATCGTAATGAAGAAAAATAGACAATATATGCAAAACTCCAATCATAGAAATGAACAAACCTAGGTCATCTCAAGTTAACTACCCATGGTTCCCACAAGGTGCTTAGCTACTCATGGCTATGGCAAAACAAACAAAAATGTAAATGCAAGATATAGTTGAGAATTTTATGCAAAGCAGTGAACACTAAAGACACCACAAAATTGCAAACCACAAGCATGATATATTAACAATAAGTACAAAGCAATATTTGCAATCCTTAAAAGTGGATTTTCTGAGAGAAAAATGAAGAACTATGCTAAAACCCTAAAATATTCTTGAGAGAATATTCAAAGCACATTCAATATCTAAAAAGCTGAGATCCCAAAATAAAACCTAACTTAAGGTATCTATAGTAGTTACAAGTTTACCCTCAAAATTACACAAAAAAGATAGTTAACAGCTGGTATACCTCACAGGTACGACTCGTAGGGTAACCTAGGAGTTGTAATTGGGGTCTTGTATCAAGTTCTTAGCACCATAGACTCAACTGGTAAGCCCCACCGGTACGAGTCATTGCTTCGGCTACGACTCTTATGTTCCTCTCATAGTCTAGACCTTCAGTTTTTTGATCCAAAGTTTGGGATCTCTGTTTCCTACTACGAGTACAACTATACGAGTCGTAGTGAGACTTACTACTCATAGGATGGCCTCGTAGGGTTGACCTCCACTTAGCAGATTTTTAATTTTTTGGTCTCTGTTTCTTGCTACGATAACACCTACGACTCGTAGCTTGGGCTACGACTCGTAGATAACTGTATATCCTATGCTTCAGCAAAATCTACAATTTTCCTCCAAAATCATGCCAACCTATCTTTTCTATAAGAACAATACAAAAACACAGAAAAACCATAAAAGTCGCATTAAAAACTCACAAAATCCCTTGTTTCAGGCATCAAATGTGTCGTATTTTGACAGCACAACAGTAACAACAAACTAGGAAATTTGCAGCTATATTTCTATGATAATGAAAGTGACATAAGAAATCGATTGTCATTACCAGATAATTTGAGTGAACTAATGGTGGTAAAGCTGATGGATATATTAAGGCTTAATCCCTATACTCTCTTTTTAAATTCATTAGTAGTCGTTCCAAAACTATCAGAATTCTACATTGCCCTCAAATCAACTACTGGTTTAAACCAATGAACCTACAATTTGCCTACTGCTTCAGAAGTAGGGGCCATCTGGATAGAAGACCAAACAAATGACAAATCATCCACACCTCATATTCGAATATACAACCATAATAAAAAAACCTAAATTGTAAATTACTATTATGGATGTTATGATCCATTACAATATCTACTATTATTTCCTCACAGCCAAAATGGATGGCACTGTGGTATTAAAAATGTGTGCCACACATCTAACACTTCTAGACAACCATATTACTGTAAAAGTGAACAACTCACAAATGGAGTTGGACCATCCACAATCGGGATAGACTTAAGAGAAGGGGGCTCAACATCATCAAACTTGACTCGCATGAGTTGGTAGATACATCCCTTAGAGATCAGTTTTCGTGCTTTGAGGTAAGAAATAAACTTACCCTTCGGAGCCATAGAATCTCCCTTCCACTCAATAACAGGCTCATTCAGAAACTTGAATTTGACAGTTCAAGTTCGACAATCAATAGAGGCATAGCAGGCATGAAGTCAATCCATACCAGGGATCGTATCAAAACCAATCATCTCTAACACGATCAAATCAACAAGAATATCCCTATGATAGATGGACATCACACAATCTCTACAGATACTCTCAGCTCGAATGAACTCACCAACAGGAGTAGAAACAAAAATTGGCTCAAGCAAGCACTCAGGAAGAATCTCAAATCTACTCGCCACATATGACGTCACAAATGAATAAATTGCACCCGGGTCAAGTAAAGCATAGTAAGGAAAGGTAAAGACTCAAAGCATATCCATTATAACCTCTGGTGCAACCTCCTAATCTTATCGGTTCCTCATCGCATACAGACAGTTTGTCCCACTGCCCCTATTGCAATGCCTCTGTGATTACCCCTCACTGGTGGTGTTGTGGTAGAAATCTGGGCCTTATTTCCCCACACTGGACATTTCCTCTGAAAGTGATCCAGTTGGACATATTTGTAGCAAGCGTTTCCTCCATCTTTACACTCTCCCAGATGCATCCTGCCACACTTCCCACAAGGTGGCTTCCCTTTAGAACCAAGAGCCATACTTCCTTGAGATTGTGCACCCTGTGGTCTAAAGTTTGACTACCTTGGGACCTCTAATCATGTCTATGGCTCGGGGTTAGTGCACTGGCGGAAGATGGTGCATAGCCGGAGGACTCTTCTGAAAGTATGACTTATCTCCCTTACTCTACTTTCTCTGACTGGGCTCAGACGCCGTTGATCTGACCTTCTCACTCGAATGCTCCTCTCTATCTTTCTTCTTGTCTTCCTCAGTTTATTGGGCATAGACCATCATCCTGGAAATATCCATACCTGGAATCAACAACATCACCTTGCACTCCTTCTTTGCATTCCTACCTAATCCAGATACGAATTTCCTCGTTCTCGCCCTCATATCCGAAACTGTCTCTGCGACATACTTGGACAATCGGATGAATTTCAAGTTATATCTTTAACAATCATCCCCTCTTATTTCATATTCATAAACTATTCAACCGTTGCCTCTCTCAACTCTTGAGGAAAGAAGTGATCGAGAAAGGCACTCTCCAACGGGTGCTTGCTCGACTGAACTCTCCAATGGGAGTAGAAATAGAAAATGGCTCAAGGAAGCATTCAGGAAGTATCTCAAATCTGCGCGCCACATATAGCATCACAAATGAACAAGTTGCACTTGGATCAAGTAAAGCATAACAAGGTAAGGTAAAGACTTGAAGCATACCCGTCACAACATTTGGTGCAACCTTTTGATCCTATCAGTTTCCTATCGCATACAGATGGTTTGTCCTACCATCTGCCCTTGGTACAACACCTCTCTGATTGCCCCTTGCTAGTGGTGCTGTGGTAGAAGTCTGGCCCTTATTGCGCCACACTGGACATTCCCTCTAAAAGTGACCTGGTTGACAGCACTTGTTGCAAGCATTTCCTCCATCTTTACACTCAGCCAGATGCATCCTGCCACACTTCCCACAAGGTGGTTTCCCTTTAGAATCAAGAGTCGTACTTCCTTGAGACTGTGCACCCTGTGGCCTAAAGTTTGGCAAACCTTGGGGTCACCAATCATATCTTTGGCTTGGAGCTATTGCACTGGATGAAGACAGGCATAGCTAAAAGAACTCGTTTGAAAGTATAACTTATCTCTTTTACTCCACTTGCTCTAACTAGGCTTAGGCCCTATTGATCTGGCCTTCTTACTGAAATGTTGCTCTTTATCTTTCTTCTTATCTTCCTTAGTCTGTTGGGCATAGACCATCATCCTAGAAATATCCACACCTGGAATCAACAACACTGCCTTGCACTCCCTCTTCGCCTGTCTACCCAGTCCAGATACGAATTTCCTCATTCTCGCCCTCATATCCGGAACCATCACCGGGGATTACCTAGATAGATGGATGAATTTCAACTATACTCTTTAACAATCATCCTCTCTTGTTTCAAATTCACAAATTACTCAACCTTTGCCTCTCTCAACTCTTGAGGAAAGAAGTGACCAAGGAAGGCGCTCTCAAACTCATCTGAAACAGTGGGCTCAGCATCCTCACCTCGACTCTCTTCCCATTGGTTGTACACAACATTGGCCATGTCTTTGAGTTGATGGGCAGCAAGCTCAACTCCCTCAGTCTTAGTCGCATGCATAGTCTTTAGCATCGTCCATATCTCATCAATGAAATTTTGAGGGTCCTCCTTAATCTTGGAACCACTAGAAATAGGTGGGTTCATCCTCAGAAAGTCCCTCAGTCTAGAGACAGTTGTTGGCTCATAAGAGCTAGAATTAGGAGTCTAAGAGCCTTGGTTCCCGCTTCGAGCAGCTACCAACTGGGTGAGCATAGCAATAGCTCCTCTGAAGTCAGCTTTTGGTGGTAGAAGCTGGTGGAGCAGTAGGCGTCACAGGAACACTAGCAGTCCTCGGTGGTCGACCTCGTCCCCTCATTTCCATTTGAGGAGGCACCTCTAAAGTAGGGTTCTCAGCAATACTAGCTGAAGCATTCCTCTAGGTTATGGTGCATCTAGGAGGCATGATCTGCAATCACCTAACACTTGAATTAGAAAAGAATTTCATAGAATTTCCAACTCTATCGCACCAACTTAGATCATAAGAAAGGGTAACGGTTCCTAATATCCTGTAGCCTCCTATTTACAAAGTGTGGTGCACAACACACTCTTAAACAAGACTCTACTAAACACGACTTTATAGGCTCCCTAAGACTCTTGAAATCTGTGCTCTGATATCAAGTTTATCACGCTCCGGGCGGGTACACTTGGCATGGCCGGCATTAGAAGAAACATTGCTAATTCACCAAGAGAACCACTTGGCCTCGTCGCCAAAGCAACTCGACAGCAGAAGAATAACTCAGTTAAACGGGCATCATATAAGAAAATATAACTCTATTGCATCATAGTTTATAGATGAAATAAGTTTACATACAAAAGAGTCATCAAATCCTCTACTCAAATGTCCACGAAGCCTCTACTCAACTAGTCTAGAATGGTATCGTGATAGGCCATGGACACCTCAACTCAAGAAAGTAATGTGCTAAATGAAAATGAAACAACAAAAATAAAAGTGCTCCTCCGAAATGCAAGGAGGGCTCACCAACCCTGAAGTGTACTGAGCCTGGGCCTCAATGAAGCACATGTTGAGCTCCTCTATAGCCTGTATCTGCATCATAAAATGATGTAGGCCCAAATTGACATCAGTACATAGAATATACTGGAATGTGAATTGGCTCAAGAAAAATAAAGCTTGACTCACTCATCCCAACTCAACATCTCATGCTCAACTCAATATGCAAGTTAGATTGTAAAATCATGCGTTTGAAATGGGATCAGTAATAGAGACTCAGTTTGAAATATCATGTTCAAATCAATGTTACTTGAGAGTTTCTCTAACCGACATTCCTCATCTCACCATATTTAATTAGGTGATACACAATGAATGAGGAACATCGCCATGCCTGCCCTCACCTTGCCATGAAAAGGGCGATCAACCTCAACCTCGCTCCCTCAGATCCTGAGAGATGTCCATTTGTAGGAAAAGAGTCGCTAGTAGTATGATGAAGCGACTATCCTATGCTGGCAAACGTAGTTCTGGGGTGCTCCTTAATCACCCAACTCGGTGCTCAATACTCCTCCCAAGACTAAAATATGCTCAACTCATCAATCAACTCATCATCAACTCATAATTCAATGCTCAATCAAGAACTCAAACTCAACCTCTTTGAGGTATCTCATCTCATCTCAATGCTCAATAACTCAATCAATCAATGTAATCAATTGACTCGAAACAGACTCAAATGGTCATTTAGACTCATTCAATTAACCCGTCATGTGATGAATGCAAGATGTCATGTATAGAAATATATGCACCGTAATATTTTTCCCTCATGCTCTGCTCATCCGACTCAACATGCTCAATCTACTCAACTCAACATACTAAAGTTACTCAACTCCATATGCTCAACTTACTCAACTTAATATGCTCAAGTTACTCAACTCAACATGCTCAATTTATATGCAAAATTTCATGAAATCATATAAATTAGGTGTCATGCTATCAATGGGGGAAATACACATATACATCTCATATCAATACTCATGCAATATAGAAAGTTTCTCATATAATAGATTAAGATCTCATGATAAGTGCAAGAATTTCAATATTAAGATAATACGATTTCTCAAACCTCAACTATTTTCCCAAAATCTTGACTCAAGAAGAGGAAGGGGCGTGTGAAGAGAAAGATTTCACACTTTGGTAAGCCTTACGTACTTGGAGATTTAAGAAACAAGAAACTCAACCAACTCTTACTCTTGAATTGCAAACCCTAGCTTCTTCCTTCTTCTCCCAAGACTCTTCAAGAACACCCAAGTGTGGAGAATGAGAAATAATGTCCTTAAATTTCATTTTTGGACCGCACTCAAGTATAAAAATTGCTAGCATTTAATGGGATATATAGTGGAAAGGACAAAAAAAACCCTCGTTAATACTGCCGACAGGGTCTAAGAGACCCGGACCACGACAGTAGCCCTTTCTACGAGTCGTAACTAGGTCTCATGACCCATATGATTAGAAATTGATCATTGCTAAAATTTGTCATGAAACCTCCCCTACGACTCATATTATAGTCTACAAGTTGCAGCTGATCTCATACTTTGGAGGTCCTTGAAACATGAATTCACTAGAAGTCCCTACAAAACTCGGTTTACGAGTCGTAAACCTCCCTACAACTCGTAATCCCTCTCATTACTAGCATTTGCAATTTTCCTTAGTTATTTCCCCTACAATCCTCTGCACGTACTTGTCTAAATCAGATAGGAGGAATTTAAGGGTGTTACACCATATTTTCAGAAAAATCATATTTATCAATATAATTGGGTCTTAACCCACTTCATGAATGTAATAAAAATCATAGTTCATGAATGTATATGCCATGAATGCTATGAGAATGTGTAATGTAGATTCAATCTTAAATCAACAATACAATAGGAGATTCAAGTAAATCCATAAGTAAAACCCACATTCAAATCACAATTTAGATTACCCATGCTTAAATCAAACTTTAAAGGCACAATCCATATTTAAATCTTCATAATTTTTATGCAATTCAACATATTAGGGCTTGAATCAATTTAAAATCAACAATAAAATATAGCACATATCTTAATTGAATTAAACAAACAATAATCTTAAAAACTCATATTTAAAGTAAGCTAAATTTCATAAAAATCAAAGTAAAAAGGGTTTAGGTCTTCATTGTTGAAAGGGACCATTAATCAATCCCACATACCTAAGTTCACCTAGAACAAACAAGAAGAATTTGATGAAGAATGGAGCCCTTCCTTGAATCCCAAGCTAAGTCTGCACTGGAGTCTTTGAGAGGAGTTTTAAGAGATTTGAATGTAATTTTAAGTGTAAGAGTTAATTTGATTAAGGGAAGAAGAGTTTAGGTCATTTGAATGTCTTAGGATAACATAGAAGGTCACAAAAGTCCCTTAGGAGAAGCCATAATTATGAAAATACTATTAATGAATTGTGTAGAAAAATATTGCCAAGGGTCCCATGGGAGGGTATGATGGTCCGTACAAGGTCACACGAGCCGTATACCTGTCCGTGAAACCATACTTAGAAAATTTCAGCAGGATTTCTTCAAGTCAAGGGTGCTTCCATTGAATGTCTCATGGATCGTGTGAAGCTTCACGGATCGTACAAGTGTCTATATAAAGGTACTAAGTTTCAAAATGGTGATTCCACACTTTGAATATCATTTTAGAAAGAGACTTCATGATAATCCACCCCAACGGTCTGTGAGAAGCCACAAGGCCCGTATGGGTGCCCATGCGGCTTGCCTTAGAAAAAACACAACACGGGAGGTCTTTACTGAAATGGGTGTAACTTCTTGATCTAAACTCAAAATTAGGTGAAACTGGATGCATTGGAAAGCTGATTCAAAGAGCTTCAATTTAGTATGTTATAGGTCACCCAATTATTTTTGTACAAGGAGATATGACCATTTAATATTGACCCTTCTAGCGGTTCTTGTGAAAAGCTTATCCAATAGAATTCCTTTGAACTTGACATGATGAAGGAGACCCATGATGACCCTAAACCATAGAAATAAGCTTGGATTGAAGGCTTATAAGTGAACTTAGATTGAGCTTGAAGGTTCCATTCCAAGCTCACGACTTGCGGGGTATTACAATGGCATGAAGGCAGCAATATCGACATAAGTTTAATGCCAAGTAAAGTAACGCGAACAGCCCGGGAAGTGAAAATTAAAGATATTATAAATGGGTCGCTTACCAATGTGAAGGTAACTTTTACTCCTAATATATTAATGAGTAGTAAATTTATATGTTTAACTTGCAACAAATTGATTGTCTAACTTATGTATAGGACATGTACCATATGTTTAATGGTAAGGTATCCGGCATTGACATTAATCATGTGTTGTGGTATCATGTCTGGAAGAAATATTATAGATGAGTGAATATTATAAAGAGTAGTGCAAGTTGTACCTATTGCCGGAGTGAAGATATTGATAAAGAGGAGACGTAAACACATAATGAATTGACAAAAAGCTTACTTACTATAACTAACAAGTGAAGAGTTACATGACATCTTCAAATATATTCCAGATATAGATTAAACATTGATGTTACTACCGAGAAACAATATCTAAGTATTACATTGTTTGATACGGCAGAATACTTCTTAGGTTGTGACGTAAAAGAGTATGTTCAATCGACATCTAAAAAAGTAAATCAATTAGTACATTAAAGAAAAACTAATGCAAACCACTTAACCCTATGTTTATTGAATATTTATACTAATCTATATTGGTTATTTTGTTCTGCAGAAAGAAGAATTTGTGTATTACCGCAAGATGGTATTGAGTAAGGACAAAGAATTTAGTATCCTTATGAAATTGATCATAATTTCCCAAAAGCATATTCAAATATAAATTTGATAGCTGTGAAAATACATGAGGTTGAAAATAAAGGTGTAGCTGATAAAAGTGAGGTTGTAAACCCCATTAAGAAACAAAGAAGCCAAAGGACAAAGAATGAAAAAAGCAAAAAGTGTGAAGCAACATGAGTCTGAAAATATGAAAGTGAAAGATAAGGAGAAAATTCATTCAGAAAAAATTAGCAGGATTATTGAAATTGACATTCAAGCCCTGAGAATAACATAGACAACAAAGAATCTTAAAGATGTCATTAGAGAGGAATCTCTGATTATTGATAAAATGAATTAGATAGTTGCATAGACACATGATGTTACAAAATAAAATAGTTCTGATGATAGTGAGAATAAGGATCCCAATCATTAAGCTAAGAAGCAAAAGGACCAAGAAGGTCAAGCACAAGAGTGCAGAGCAACCTCCAATGATTTTCAATAAGATCAAATTAAAAAGAGATTACTATAAAGTTGATAGAACAATTTGTTATAGTCAACTACCTTTAGTACCTTCCTATACTAATATTAATAAGTTATTTAGTATTCTAAAATTGCAACTTCAACTAACATCACTTTTATTATTCACTTCCTTTCTCGTGTGTGAATGAATTTGATTTAGTAATTTAATAAACAATCAACATGTTCATATTATTTTTCAGAAATTAATACTACATTACAATGTGTATTCAGTACCTGTATATGAAAAATAGAACACTATAAAAAGTAACAATTGGTAGTAATCATTTCACTATGTTCTAGATCATGAAAAATTGCCTATACATGTTGGGGCTAAAGGAGCCAAGTTAGCTATCTTAATTTGACTCCACAGTTCAAAAAATGACAACCAATCAATATCAAGGTATATCGCATATATTGACTACTTATTGTTCATAATAAGAAAATTTAACAGTTGTGCTCAACTAATATTGCAGGTGATAAAAGAAAAGGAATTGTTTCTACTAGTAAATATGATCACCATGACACCCATCCAAGACATGATCCAATCCATATAGGTAACAGCTCACATGTTCATATAAACTAAACGCACATACCTGATTACTAGAGGCTCAACATATTGACATGCATATCTAAGTATTACATAGTTTATTTAAATATGTTAATTGTTTATATTATAGAGAAAATTCAACTGTTGAGCGCATTACAAAGGGTCAATAAATATATAACAACAAGCCAAACAATAGCAGATCTACAAGGTGAACAATCACATTTGAAGAAACAACCTAAGATAAATTGGCTTTTACAGCATTATTCAAGAGTCAGAAGATAGAGGTACACTAAAAAACAAATTATTTATATGCTACATAACAATTACATTCAATACCTTTTGGAAATTAGAGATTTAACATATCTCCCACCGTGCGTGTGTGTGCGCGTGCGCGTGCGCGTGCGCGTGCGTGTGTGCGTGTGTGTGTGTGTGTGTGAGAGAGAGAGAGAGAGAGAGAGAGAACTATTGCTTACAACTTAGCATTATCACATCTGCATGAGTTAAAAATTATCCCCAAATACATGTATTGTGATACCAAAAGGTATGAACATGAACCTCCAACATTTTGTTATGCAAATATATGTATCAAATTGGCAAACGCTGAGGCTCAAAAAGAACTACATGAAATTTTTGTGGTTGGTACAGATGACGCCATACAGTTAAGAAAAAATGATCATGCATATAATTGCATCTTCACTTTTAAATCTTTCGATGTAAACTTTGATTAAGGAAATAGCATCCGTAAGAAAAAGAGTATACACACTCAGGGTACAAGAACAAATATATCATGATCTACCATCATTGGAACCACATGATAACAATCCATACTATTTCCAACTATATTTCTTTGACACAGACAATGAGTTGGCCAACAGGATATCAAAAATGAAAGAAGGAATTTTGTTAGACAAAATTGCAAAGAACATCAAACAAATAATAGAGGAAAATTCATATGCCCAAATCTTTCGCCAACTAAAAATCATTTCACTTACTATAATTTCCAACTTCGAATTGCTACAAATGCATCCTTGGATCAATGAGTGTACAACACACCCTCATCAGATCAAGTGGCAACAATTTGGATAAATGGAAACAATCCTAATACCCCTTTTGAGCGAGAGATTATTGTTCATGAACATTCAGGATACAAGCATAGAGCCAAACATTACTATGGTTGCTATGACCCCTTACATTATCCTTTTGATTTTTCCAAGAGGAAAGAGTGGATGTCATCAAGGAATGCCACAACAAATAGAAGATACTGTCACACAAGAAGCAGCCACGCCATGAGTATCACCAAATAGTATTTCAACATTTATATCAGTGGATGCAATATTTGTCAATGAGGACGAGATAACATGTCTTGCCTATAAAAATTATTTATTACTATATATTGTTTTACACCTACTAAACAAGTTAAGCTTTAGCTAATAAAATGTCAACACGATACTTTTATTGGGTTAATGTTTTCAGTGTACTATAACCTCGGTTGAAAACTACTAAAATCTGTCATTGATCAGTTCCTATAGTAAACTATGTAGTTTACATATTTTGGACCAATTCTGTACAAAAATACCCACACATACTTTCTAACTAAGAAATGTACAAAATTTCAATAGGTTAGTTTTATAAGGTGGTATAAAATATGGTATTACAGAGAAATCTTACAAGTTATAGATTTAGTATCCTGTTTTACTGTATATAATACTTTTAAAATTTTGAGACAACTTATCCATAACCATCAATGACTAATCTTTTATATTAAACACCAATATAGAGGAAAGTCAATACTAATACATATTCCTCATATATACCATAGTAAAAAATGAACAACATAAAAAAGGACATATTTTATCACATTCATAAACAATAGGACACATTAAAAAATATAATATGATTTCTAACACTTACAGATATTTGCCAGAAGTCAAAAGGAGTTGTCTCATGTAAAGAGTACTATTGTTATAAGTTGTAACTATGACAATCAGATATGTCAGTATTGATTCTATGTGGAAGATTACTAAAATAATTTATGATTGATATATACATAAAATTGGAAACAACAAGGCTGGAATATTCCAAAAACAAACAATCCAACTTTAGAAGAGAGGTTTATCAGGGTATTGTTGATAATGTCATGATAGCAGAATACAGGGGAGGTCAAATGGTCAAAGAATGCTACTTCCATCATCTTTTATTGGGGTTTGCGAGATATGTGAAGATGGTATATGGATGCAATGACATTGGTTCGGCATTTTGGAAGACCCGATCTTTTCATAATAACTATGTGCAACCCTGATTGGGTTGAGATCCAACAAGAACTAAACCCTAGCCAAACTACTCAAGATAGATCTGACTTGGTCACAAGAGTATCTTGAGCAAAGTTCCAAGATCTGTAAGATCAAATTTTCAAGAAAGAAATATTTTGCATTGCAGCTTGATCTGCTGTCAAAATACAACACATTTGATGCCTAAAACAAAGAATTTTGTAAATTCTCAATGCGACTTTTTATGGTTTTTATGTGTTTTTGTGTTGTTATTGCAGAAAAGGGTATGTTGACATGATTTTGAGAGAAAGTTGCAAAAAAAATTTTGCTAAAGTGCAGGACATACGAGACTTCCTACGAGTCGTAGCCCAAGCTACAAGTCGTAGCTGATCTCATAGCAAGAAACGAAGAGCAAAAATGAGAAATCTGTTAAGTGGAGGTCAATCCTACGAGGCCATTCTATGAGTCGTAGATCTCCTATGACTCGTATAGGTGGGTTCGTAGCAAGAAACAGAAAGCCAAAATTTTGGACAAGAACTGAAGGCCTGAACTATGAGAGGAGCATATGAGTCGTAGCCCAAGCAACGACTTGTACTAGTAGGTCATAACAGTCAAGTCCAAAATATAAAGTGTCTGATACAAGATCCCGACTACGACTCATAGGTCACTCTACGAGCCGTCCCTGTATGACGTACCTGCTGCCGTCTTTTCCATCTAATTTGTAGGGTTAAATTATAAATGCTATCAATACTTTATGTTAGGTTTTTCTAAAGAGAGTTGATACATTGAATATTGAAGGGAACACTTTGAATATTCTTCCTTGAATATTCTTAGGTTTTTTCTAGGGCATAGTGTAGATTCTCCTTTTTAATTTGAAGACGCGCTTTTGGGGATTGCAAAAACTCATATTGCACTCATTTTACATCAATCCAAACTTATGGTTTGCAACTTGTGGAGTTCTTATTCTTCATTATTTTGGGTAAACACTAAACTATGTCTTTTATTCGCATTGTTGTTGGTTTTGCCTCCATGAGTAGCTAAGCACCGACAACTTGGGGTTGTGGGAACCATGAGTAGTTGACATGAAATAACCTAGAATTTGTGCATTTCTTTAATTTAGATTTCCCATGTATTGTTTATTTCACTTCATTTTGATTGTTGTTTGGTAGTGGCCAACACCAAACCCCGCCTACCATCATAATCCTGACCAAGGTAGTGATGAATCAGAAAAGAAAAGTAAATGATATGATTTGATTGATGCATTCTCGTCTAATCAATCAAACCTGACCAAGGGGAGGTTGACTGGGACAATGGGTAATGGTTAGCTAGCGCACCATGGTTGTCGACCATGCGCCATGGTGAAATTCGACCTTCACAAGAGGGCTGAAAGAACCTAAGTTACCATCATACATGAGAATTTCCAATTAAAGTTATATTGCCTAGGGTAATTGAGTCAACAAATCATGGGGAACACAATTCCTAAGTTGTCCCTAAATTCGAGTGTCTTTCAGCATAGCTAGTTCAGTTTCTATTTTTATTTTTGAATTATAAAGAAAACCCCCCATTTAGAGATTTTAGTAATTGATGCTTGAAATGACTTATAGTGAATTCTTGTCGTCAAGCCCCGTATTCCCTGTGGATTCGATCCTAACCTACGATTAGGTTAATTGCTGACAACGACCACTTTCTTAACGGAGCGTGAACATAGGATCAAAAAATTATGGCGTCGTTGTCGGGGAATACAACTAGGTTCTTGATTTGATTTCACTATTTAGTTAGTTCAAGTATTAATTTCTAGATTCTTTTTTATATTACTTTTATTTTTTTTTGTTTTTGTTGTTCAGTTTATTCACAGGCTGACTAGCACCATGACCGAACAGAAGCTCTACGTCACAAGTGACTTGTTGGAAACTTTATGGAGATGGGTCCTGTTCTATGGGCACGAGTTCGAAGACCCCCAAACTCACCTGCAACATTTTACTTAAATATTGAGGGGGTTTCTTGGGACAAGACATCGTGCTTGGGAGACCATGGCTCTCCAAACCTTTCCCATGACTCTCATGAGTGAAGATGCGAAATGGTGGTCAATTTCCCACCAGATGCTTGTTCCAACTGGGGGGAGGTATAGAGAGTATTCCTCATGAACTTCTACAAATGGCCAACAAGTAAGAGCTACAGGATAATATCTGCAATTTTAAACGAGTGCCAGGAGAGTCTTTGGTAGTAGCTTGGGAAAGGTATAAGAAGTGCACGGAGACAAAGACGAATCATTGTCTGACTGATGATACATTGGCGGATAGTTTCTACCGAGTGCTAACCTGCGAACAGCAAGGACATGCTGATGGCTTGTTTGAAGGAGATTGTTGGACATTTTTGAGGCAGCCATTCAACGAAATTGTCGAATACATGAATAAATTGTCTGCCATCACCCAAGTTTACCAGCCATTTGAAAACAGCTAGTGCCACCCACTAGTACATCAGGGGGAAGTTCAAGTGCTACCAGAAAAAAGAGTGTGAAAAATCAGCTCAGGTAACCATACCAGCAATGTATCACTGATAAACTCTTAAGGATTAAGCGTATGCTTGAGCAAGTGCTTACCAAAACCAATGAACAAGAAGGGGTTATACAAGAGATAAATTTTGATGTCATCAAAAGTCAAATATAAGGTGGACCAACAAGCAATGACAATACAGAGACTTGATGACAGCGCTGAACAACTTGTAACAAAATTAGAGCCTGTGCAAAGAGATCAAAGAAGAGACCAGAGGTGTAAAGAAGAGACTCCGTCAACCCATGAGGAATTTTGAGTGCTCATGATGAAACAATCGAGCCACAACGTTAAACAAGGCGCTTCTTAGGAGGCAATCCAAGTATCTCTTATATTTTTGGACTGTTTTAAGTTTATGTCATTTATTTGAATTGTTAGGTAGTAGTTTGATGCTTGTTTTGAGGTGTTGAGACATTGGATCAGTTATATTCTTCTAGATATTGGTGTATGTTGAAGTGTAATTTGCAGGACCAGACCAAAAGTTGAAGAATTAGAGAAAATTGCATGTGTTGCAACCCCTACGAGCAGGCCTATGAGTGGTAGTAAGGACCATGACTCGTAGTCATGCCTTGTAGTAGGAAACAATAAGGACTTAAAGTTGGCACACACTATGAGCCAATCTTAAATTCGTAGGGACCCTTATGAGTCGTAAATGGGGTTTGTAGTGCTCTGGTATGGATCCAAAAACTTTTTGAGTATTGAGCTCTACTACAAGACTGACCTACGAGTCATTGGAGCCCCTAGGACTCGTAGTTGGGGTCTTATAGCCCCGCTACATAGCTTTTTAAATTGTTGACCCAGTTTACTACTTAAGGGGTCAACTAAAATTAAATCACTTACCCTAATCAATCAAGAAATCCCAAACCCCCTTCTTCCTTCACTGTTCTGATCACAGTCCCGGCTATCCACGTCATTTTCTGGTGAATATTCTGGCGATACTATTCTCCTAAGGTTCTCGGCTTCCCCTTTGTTTTCTCAATACATCTTTGCGGTCTTTGATCACTCATTTGGTAAGTTTCCTTGATTAAATTTTGACACACTCTGGTGATGGACTACTGATATGGTATGATTATTATGTGTTGATGATTATAGTGAAGATACACATGAGATAATAACCTTGCATAAGTTTGAGAACTAGGGTTGGGTCATTTGAAATTCTCTAACATGATGTTTGCTTCTATGAATGCGCTTGTTAGGAGGTTACAATGTTTCCTTGTTGATCACTTGAGTGTAATGATTGATTTTTGGGTAATGAATTTTCAAAATCGCAAGGAAATTGAAATATGGGGTTGTTAGTGTGTTTTTAAACAAGTTGCCCTGGTTTGTACTTCTCTTTGTGATGAATTGATTCGTGTTTATATGCTTGAGTCAAAAGAATGGTATCATTGGGTTACTTAGGATGTAAATTGGGAGACGGTTTTCTCTTTTTTGGGGTAATTTTTGGGTTGTCATGATCAAATGATGGAATTCTGTGTGTATTTGCATTGTTGCATTTATGTTTACTTCGATTGCTGGTTAACTGATATATTGGACAATTTGTGGGTCTTGTAGCAAGGTTGTAGGCATCACAGATGCCTTCTATTCTCTGCTATGAGGACCTACTATGACTCATTAGTCACCCTACGAGTCATAGTGGCCCCTCGTAGAAGGTAACAGTGACCTTGATTCCTTAACACTTACCATACGAGACCCACCTACGGCTCATATTGTCAGTTACAAGTCATAGTAAGGGACACGTAGAAGCTGTCTTATGTTGATTTGTATTTTGTTCCTGACTATGAGCCTAGACTACGAATCATCGATCATCCTACGAGTAGTACTTGAGGCTCATTTCTGTGATCAGAATGTCATTTTTTAGACACTTCAGCACTACGAGGCTATTGTATGACTCGTAGGTCACCCTACAAGTCGTACCAGTGCCTCATATCTGAAAACTTGCAACTAATTTAGTAATTTGTTTTTGGTGTTTCTGTTGTTGCTTCTTTTCTTCTCTTTGTATTTGCTTAGTTGTTTGTTGTTTTTAACAAATACGATGGTGTTCACTATGCGATATGTGTTTTCAATTTACAAGTATAATGCCTCTGAAAGACAAACAAGCGATACAGGTCTTTAGCAGGAAGTTAGTGGATAATTCCTCCGAAATAGAATAGTCGGAAGGATCTATGGAAGTCCACAGAGTCAGGATAGACCTTGAGACATATGTGCCTCAAACTCGAGGCCGCACTGCTATGGCCCCGATAGAAGTTGAGAGTCCCTCCTAGTTTGAGGAAGAGGGCAATGGCGTGGGTCTGAGAGTAGCTCACCACAGATGAATCCCATACATACCAAGACAGATTCTGAGGAGGAGTCACAGGCTAAATAGGAGGAAGATAAATCACAACCCCCAGCTGACCCAAGATGGGGAATTCCAGGAATGAAAGCAATCTATGACAAGTGGTTGGACCTGAAAGGGCAAGAAAAACCTGTCAGGCAGTTCCACACGGATTCGAGGTTAAATGACTTTGGATTGGACAGAGTACCGAGGTTGGATGTAGAGATTGACAGACTCGTACTCCGATGGATTTCACAGCGATCGGGCAAAGATGCCCCTTATTTAGTCTGAGAATTTTATGTGGCATATTATGCTACACTTCTCCGGGGCCTAACAAAGATCAAGAAGGCGATTGAGCAGCCTAGATTACGAGCGGTTTTAGTCAGGGTAGGAAAGTTAATATTTCTAAGAAGATGATCCGACAGGTTCAGTTCGGGCCCAACTATAAAGTTCCTCATTCCACCGCAAAGTATGATAGCAAAATTTCAAAGATGCAGAATACGGTGAATGAAAAATGATGTTGGGGTCAAAATCAAGCTACTTCAGTGAATTGCGAGCCAGATATGCGAGGAGGGCTTCAAGCCAACGTGGGTCACAAACTACGCTGATCCGATAGTGAAAGCCCACATCTCCTTTTGGGCCAAGTTTTGGTGGTCGATTATCTGTTAGCGTATTCGGCCTTTTTTCACGGATAATGTGATCACCTAGGAGCGAGTTTGCTATTAGCCAGCATCTTATCTGGCTAAGAGGTTGATTAGGCCCAGATTATCTCTAACCAGATTCACGAGTCCGCTGTCAAGACGAGCACCTTACTGTCGTTCCCTATTTTGATCCACCGTTTGTGCAGTGCAGTAGGTGTTCGTATCGACCCCCATTAGGACCCGCATGTAGAGGCCACACACACCATGAAACCCAGCCTGATCAAGGCTGATGAGAACCCGGTGGCCTTAGAGCAGGCGACTTTTCCTCCCCTCCCAGATCTATTCCCGGTTGAGCCTCAGACTCATGAGAAGACCCCAGCCACCACCAGCACTACTCCAACTACCAGAGCGCTATCTCCAGATGTTGAGCTTGAGGAGATGCCTTCTTCCAGTACACTCGCACCAGCATCATCTAATATGCAGGTTAATTCTATTATATCGGCTATTGCTTTTCTGGAATTGGTGCATAGGGTAGCCACAGTAGAGTTCCAACTGCAGAGGTTTGCTGGCCAGATCAAACCATGGGTTAGTTAGACGGTCCAGGCCTCAAAGAAGAGGGCAATGGCATTCACTCGTGATATGATACATCAGAGATTTAGAGTAGTGGATGCCCTAGTAGACATCTTCGAAGAGAGGATTCAGAAGAGGTTTGCAGATTTCCGACCTGCATACATGAGCACAGTGACAGAGGAGTTGTCCAAGTTCAAGGCCGACTTATTAAAGACGTTTGCGGCCCTGATACCAATCTCGGAGGTGGCACAGGCAGGTGATGACATGTTTGACCTATTCGGCATGCCTATGGAAAGAGGCCTCTCGAGAGTGAGGACCTAGATGCAAGCCGAAAGAAGCTGAGGATTGACGATGAGGCAGCAGCACTAGCGGAGAAGCCGATATCGGATGAGGTGGAACAGGAGTCTCTAGCTCTGGCAACTATACAGAGCGACCGGGAGCAGTGGATAGCCCAGGGGAGAGTAGTTCACTTGCAGCTACAACCCATCCTTCAAAGCAGAAGACCGTGGCTCAGGACCCCAGGACCAGATAGATGTCGGTGCTTGAGCACCATGATGTTTGATATTTTGACTCCATCCCTTACTTGCTTTATGGATACTTTGTTCTTTTTGTTAGACAATATTTCCTTTATGTTGGTTTTGGATATTTTTAAATGGTTCTTGTTGAATGTTGTTTTTACTTTTGTTTTGGATGTTGGTTTTGAAATATGGTTTTTTGGTGTGTATATATGTATATGTTTGGATGTTTGCTTTAGCATGTCTTTTTACTTTGAGAACAAAGTATTCTATTTTGGTGGGCTGTGGGAAGTTATGGATTAAGGTGAAGTCTGAGTAACCTCAAGTCCATAACTTCCCCTATTTTTTATCTTAAGGTTTTCTTGTCGTGTTTCTTCTTCCTTGTGGATGTTTTAATTTATGTTGAACCGGCATTTGTATGTAGTATAGATAATCTATAAATATATAGTAGTTATGATCTTTTGTTAGATATATATATATATATATATATATATTAAATGTTTTTTGAACGTTTTAAAAATTTTCATACCCTCAAAATTTTTGAGATTGTTGGTTATTAGTGAAACCATGCATGTGATTATCTGGAAATGTTTGTTCTGATAATGAGAAGGCAAGTTGATGCTTGAAGCATGACCTGTGAATCTATAGTTGATTGTGTATGCGACGTCATGTATGTGAGCTTATTTTGATGCATTCATATATTATGTATGGACTCAGAATTTGCCTTAATACTCTAAGATTGGGTTGGTGATGTGGTTTATTTGGAAGGGATCTTAGGCCTTTATTTTTTTAGTAATTTTCCTAAATAAACTACCAAATGTGATAGTTTATCCCTTGTTCCAATTGTTTGAGCTTTTCAGATACCCATTCTTTCTTGACACCTAGTTGGCCTAGCCTTGTTTTATGAAATACCTTCATAGTAGCCCTTATCTATCCTTGAACATGTGAACCTTGGTTGAGGCTAAAAGCCTAAGTGAGGGTGGCTATGATAGCGGCCCTGGTTTATGGAATAGATATTGTGTACTTCACCTCAAGCTAAAAGCCTAAGTTGAGAGTGGCCTTTGTTGGGGTAAAGTGATGAAAATGAGCTAGTTAGTGGGAAAGAAAGAAAGAAATGAGGAAGTCATGTCTCGAGTGAAAGAAAAGAAAAGAAAAGAAAAGTTGTCTTGCATTCGAGAACAGTGCAAAAATGAGTTAAAGATTGAGGCACAGTTGAAAAAAAGAAAGAAAACAACTGGGAAAAGCTTGAAAAGGAAGAATAAGGATGGTTGTGATGAAAATGGTTGAGTTATGGAGGTAAGAGTGGTGAAAAACATGGTTCAAGAATAGCTTTTAGTCACTACTTGCCTAAAATGTCATACCAAAGCCCCATGAACCTATGTTACAAGGAGTTAAGTTCTAAAGTGATTCGAATCCACTTTGGCATTAGTCCAGAATTAAGTACAAAGGCAAGCCTATGGTGTAGTGATTTTGTATGAATTTCATTTGTGAGAGTGAGAATGCTTGCACGTTCCCTGATTTTTAATGCACTTTGTGTGAGAAAGAGGGACTTCTTTTCTGTGAGGGAATTTGCATGCATAATTGGTCAACCCAATGATTGTGGATGGTTGATACTCCTTCACTTGTCATTGGATTGCCGGATAAATCTTTGTGGTTTGGTTTGCTGAGTAGCTTTGCAATCTGGTTTTAAAAATGAGAGTTGGGTATCGAAATTAGAGTAAATGATGTAATGCCATTAGAGTAGCTACTATGTGTTTCTCATTGTTTGCTTAGATTGAGTCACCACTTGATGACAAGCAACAGTTTTAAGTTGAGGGTGTTGATGTACTATCAAAATACAACACATTTGATGCCTAAAATAAGGAATTTTATGAGTTCTCAATGTAACTTTTATGGGTTTTATGTGTTTTTGTGTTGTTATTGCAGAAAAGGTATATTGGTATTATTTTGAGAGAAAGATGCAGATTTTGCTGAAGTGCAGGACATATGAGCCTTCCTATAAGTCATAAACCAAAAGCTACGACTCGTAGGGTGATCTCGTAGCAAGAAATAAAATGCAAAAATCAAAAATTTGCTAAGTAGAGGTCAGCCCTATGAGTCCACTCCATGAGTCGTAGGTCTCCCTACGACTCATATAGGTGGGTTCATAGCAAGAAATAGAGATCTAAAATTTTAGACCAAGAACGGAAGGCCTGAACTACAGGAGGAGCATATGAGTCGTAGCCCAAACAATGACTCGTACCTGTAGGTCATAACAGTCAAGTTCAAAATACAAAGTACCTGATACGAGACCCCAACTACGACTCATAGGTCACCCTACGAGTCGTACCTATGCGACTTACCTGCTACCAGCTGTCTTTTCTATTTAATTTTTAGGGTTAAATTGTAAATGCTATAAATACTTTATGTTAAGTTTTTCTAAAGAGAGCTGATACATTGAATATTGAAGGGAACACTTTGAATATTCCTCCTTGAATATTCTTAGGGTTTTTCTATGGTTTAGTGTAGATTCTCCTTTTTAATTTGAAGATCCACTTTTGGGGCTTGCAAAAATTCACATTGTACTTATTTTTCATCAATCCAAGCTTGTGGTTTGCAACTTGTGGTGCTCTCGTTCTTTGTTCTGGGTAAATTCTCAACTATGTCTTCTATTTTCATTATTGTTGGTTTTGCCTTAGCTATGAGTATCTAAGAACCCACAAATTGGGGTTGTGGGAACCATGAGTAGTTGACATGAAACAACCTAGACTTTGTGCATTTCTTTGATTTGGATTTTGCATGTATTCTTTATTTCCCTTCATTTTGGTGGTGGCCAACACCAAACCCCGCCTACTATCATCATCCTAACCAAGGTAGTGACAAATAGTAAAAAGGAAGTAAATGACAAGATTCAATTGATGTGTTCTTATCTAATCAGCCAAACCTGACTAAGGAGAGGTTGACTGGGACAATGGGTAATGGTTAGCTGGCACACCATGGTTGTTAACCACGCATCATGGTGAAATTCGACATTTACCTTCACAAGAGGACTGGAAGAACCTAAGTTACCGTCCTACATGTAAATTCCCAATTAAAGTTATGTTGCCTAGGATAATTGAGTCAACGAATCATGGGAAACACAATTCTCAAGTTGTCCCTAAATTTGAGTGTCTTTCGGCATAGCTAGTTCAGTTTCTATTTTTATTTTTGAATTATAAAGTCCTCCATTTAGAGATTTTAGTAATTGATGCTTGAAATGAGTGAGAGTAAATTCTTGTCGTCAAGTCCCATGTTCCCTGTAGATTCGACCCTAACGTAAGGTTATGTTAATTACTGACAGCGATCACTTTCTTATTAGAGCGTGAACATCAGGATCATGGCTGCTCATGTATTTGTGGTAGAATTCCAAAAACGAGGACTATCATACATACATTCTTTTGTTCATACTAAAAGAGAATCATAAGATTAAATCAACAGATGAGTATGATAAGTTTATTTTTGTAGAGATTTCAGACAAATCAAAATATTCCCTCTTGCATGACTATGTAGCCAAGCATATGATGCATGGTCCATGTGGAAATAAGAGGTCAACAACTACGTGCATGCAAAATGACCAATGTAAATATCATTATCCCTGCCCTACCAACAACAAGTCAATTCAAGCACAGGATAGATATTCCATTTAGAGAGTGTTCACGCAATGAATACGGATAACCAATGGGTAGTACCTTACAATCCTTATTTGCTTACAAGATATAATTATCACATCAATGTCGAGGTTTGTTTCAGAGTAAAATCAATAAAGTATATCCATAAGTATATATGTAAAGGCCATGATAGCTGTGTCGTTTATATTGAGTCTATTATGGAGAAAAAAATTATTGATGAGATACAAATTTTTCAAGATACGCGATGGGTATCACCTCCTGAAGCACTATGGAGAATTTATGAATTCAACATGAGCGAAATGCAACCTCCGGTCATAAACCTTCAACTATATCTCCCAGGAAAACACTCAATATATATCTATGGAATAAAAATACAATTCATTCCCAAAGTATTACAAAACTCAAAACAATATGGATACTAATTCCACAATAATTTATAGTATTTTACTGGAAGAAGCAAAACTTGCAAAGTATCATCGCTTGGGATGGTGCCAGGCAAACAATGTTGAATGAGTATTTTAGAATGTGTGCCATTGATATTGAAGCACATGCATATCTATATAGAGAATTTTTCAAGCATTATGTTTTGGAATTCACTGTAGAAGACTTGGACAAAAAGAAAAATATTATCTGTAATTGGTCACATTGCAACTGGAAAGGCATATGTACTAGTCTCAACCTTCATACACAACTTCAACATTTAAACTAAATAATTACCAACTGTTGGGTTGTACAACTAATCCTAGAGAAGGGGAAAGATATTATGAACGGCTATTACTAAATCATGTAAGTGGACCAATGTCATTCGAGGACTTGCTTACTATCAATGGAAGGCAATGTGAGATCTTTAAAGAAGCTACCAAAGAAAGAGGATTATTAGAGTCAGACAACAGCATATCAAAATATTTAGGTGAGGCTGTCCGATTCAAAATGTCACCATATCTCCAAAGTTTGTTTTCAACAAGTCTGGTTCACTATAACCCAACTAGTGTTAGAAAACTATAGTATACTTATTTTGAGGATATGTCTGACGACTTTAGCAGGATGCATGGCAGCTCCCTTAATGTTATACTTCAATGTACGCTAAAGAATATTAATTATTTTTTGAAAAGCATGGGCAAAAACATAAACATATATGACCTTCCTCAGCTTGATAACTCCTTCTACAAAGTTGGGCCAGCCGAATGTAGAGAAATAAATAAAGAAATATTTGTGCAAGTACTTACTGAAGATTTTATTGCCCAGTCAAAATTAAATCAAGAACAAGAGAAGGCTTTAAAAAAAATATTGTAAACAATCGATTGTGGAAGATATGGGATATTCTTTGTTGATGGGCATGGAGGAACTGGAGAAACATACATATATTGTTCATTGCTTGCCAATATCAGATCAAGAGGTATGATAATCTTGGCAACAACTATAAATGGTGTGGGAGCTTCTTTTTTACCTAGAGGCTGCACAGCTCGCTCGAGGTTTGAGATTCCCTTGCAAATGAATAACTCAACTATGGCAAATATGTCAAAACAAAGTGGTACTGTTAAATTAATTAGAAAAGCAAAACTCACTATATGGGATGAAGTGTCGATGTCCAAGCAACAAACAATAGAAACAATCGACAGGAGCTTCAGAGATATAATGGACATCGATAAACCATTTGGTGGAAAAGTCATGGTGTTTGGAGAAGATTTCTAATAGGTGATATTAGTCGTGCCTAAATCAACAAGATCAGAAACTGTTAATGCCAGCTTGGTGAAATCATATCTTTGGCCTTTGATGGACAAGATCCAATTTACAAAAAATATGAGAGCAAGAACTGATCCAACATTTAGTGAGTACTTACTCCATATGGGTAATGGAGAAGAACCAACAATAAGTGACAATTTAATTTTTCTTCCGGAACAGTTGATTTTTAAGCATTGTAGAGATGGGATAGCTAAAGAATGCTTAATATAACAGATATTTCAAAACCTTCACAAAAATGCTAGGAATGGAAAATTTGTAACAGAGCGAGTAATTCTAGCAAGAAGAAATGAGCATGTGGATAAGTTGAATGACAAGTTCATAGCCATGTTCCCAGATAAAAGCAAGACATTTATAAGTTTTGACTCGCAGAAGATGATACCAACAACTACTATCAGGAAGAATATATCAACACTCTATTGCCAAATAGTCTCTTGCCACATAGGTATTATAAAAATACAATATAAGCATTACAAGTGAAAAGGTATGCTTGCAAATAGCAATACCATTATACTTAAACACACTCTTTTAAATGTAGGTTAGTATTAAAGGAGAATGCACCCATCATGCTACTAAGGAATTAGACCCTTCAAATGACTTATGTAATGGCATAAGAATAATATGTAAGGCTTTAACAAGAATGTCGTCTATGCTGAAATTACAAGTGGACATTGTGCAACTAAGTATGTATTTCTTCCATGAATCCAATTGTCACCACCTGAAAATGAAGGGTATCCCTTCAAGTTTACTAGGAGTAGTTTTCGGTGCGCCTTTGTTTTGTAATGACAATAAATAAAGCGCAAGAACAAATAATTTCCATCGTTGGCTTGTATTTGCCCCAAAATATTTTTTCACATAGTCAAGTAGACATACTTCCAACAAATTTATCTAGAGGAATATCGATGTCCACAATCAAAGTTCTGGTTCTAACAGAACAACCAATACATCAAAGTGGTACATACGTGAAAAAGATCATTTATAAAGAGGTTTTAGGTATGTCACCCACATATAATATGTTTCTCTATGATAATACAAAAAATAAACTCCTTATAGATTGTACACTCTTAACAAAATAAGATGCTTTCAATTTACAGATTAGGATGACATTCCCTCACCTACGCCCTGATAATCAACTACTCAACCACCTTGATAACACACTATTCAAATTGTCATTTTGCTTTGTACAATTTATGTTACACTATTCACATAAGTTTACATTTAAAATTTAGCATCCTAATTTACCGATAATAGATAATGAGAAGACTCTTAGCGACAATGTATATATCACATTAAAACAACTCAAGTTACTTAACACGGGACACACGTGCAATGCACGTGCCCAAAACTATTATTATATAAAGGCATAGTTGCATAAATTGGACCTTAACTTGCCTTTAACTTTTAACTTTGACTTTTAGTTTTCATAGTACGCAAGTAGGTACTATAACTATCTAACACTTCAATAAAAAATATGAATTCAATAGCAAAATTAGATGATATACAAACATTTCTATGTGGATTATTTTTATTTTTCTTTTGTTTTAATCATTGTAGGCCTCAAAATTACTCCTAATGCACGTGAATTGAGTGTTGATCGTGTATTTTGCTAGGAAGATTATATCACAATCCAAACCTAGGGTCTAGTCGTGACACGGTGAATGAGATTCCTGAAGGAACCTCAAACTAATCCCTTAGTATTCAAGGTAAATCAATGAGAAATAAGTGTATATACTTAACATATCTCATAATCATAAGGAAGATCGTAACATGAGAAATACAAGTTTGAAACTAAAACAATACATAGTTCTAACGGATGCCTGATATAAGATAGGGGCTCAAAAAGATCTTGGCTCACCCTGAACATAAAGAAAGTTGTCTCTAGTATATAAACATGGCAAGAAAATAAGATAGAAGACCTTGTCCTCGAAGGATAGAACTCACCCAATCTGGATCATCAAAGTATCTAAATCTAGCCACGAGGATGAATAATAGGATTATTTGCACTTGCATTATGATATAATACAGGTATGAGTATGCATTAATACATTTGAATGTACTAAGTATGCGGGCATATAATGTAAAGGAGCATAATGAAGACATGCATGACAATATCACATGAAAATCATAATACATGAATAGATACAACTATATGAAAATAAAGGTGTTTACATCACCATGAGTTCCTACACATAATCATAAATCCATAGAATTAGTCATAGTACATACATGTTTGCATACATTCAGTCATTCTTTGCTTAATTGTGCAAAGAGAGGGTTGTACACATCCTTATCAATGCACTATGTAAAGAAAGGGTTGTACCCATCCTAATAAAACACATATAGCTCATGACCTAACTGGGTATAGGGTAGGTTGTGCCTATCCTCATCTATACCTTGTGTAAAAGGAAGGTTGTGCTCATCCTTATCAATACACATGAAAGCTTATACATGATTGTGCATAAGGTAGGTCGTGACTTTCCTCATCTATGCACTCAATTAGTGTAAAGGGGGAGGGGGGTTGTGGCCATCCTCATTGGTACATCCAAATCTCATATATATGCATAGGGTAGGTTGTGTCTATCCTCATCTATGAATTCTCTAAAGGAAGGTTGTGACCATCCTTATCAGTACACACAAGATGCATGCATGATAGTGTAAAGAAATGTTAGACCCCGTAATTATTTAATGAAGGATAACTATACAATTGGAAAATTTTGTTGTGGACGTTGGGTAATTTAAACGTAAGTGTGTTTCCGGTGTTTGATTAGAATATCAAGTGAATATGG
>JAOTQR010083070.1:0-38208 GCA_025774065.1 Solanum ossicruentum
TGACCTTGTCGGCCCGTATTAGTTGTATATATTTATGTGTATGTATATATGTGTGTTTTTGTGCTGTCTGGTAGCTGTTGCAGGTATGGATAGGGTATAGAAACAGAGGAAACTCTGCCAAAATTTCAGTAGAATTTCGTAAGCTTAGGTTGTGAGGTTTGTGATTTGATAGTGAATTAAGTGCCTAACCGGCATAAGTCACGAATCCGGGGTTGGGGTCGTGACACGTTACATATGACTTCTTGGAAGATTGAAGAAATAATCCTGAATGCCCTAATGTCCTTAAATTCTACGCTTGAAGTTCTGAGGAGGGTTTCTTGCTTTTAACGTATGAATGTGAAGAAGAAATACGTTTTTGGGAGTTTAATCGCATTAAAACTGACTTAGTTTAGGATATGGGGTATGAGAAAAGTCAGAATTACCCCTCCCTCTTAAAATGAAATTTGCCTCACTCCTGTACTAGTGCGTGACACGCACTAGTGCTTTATAACACGTTTTCGCAAATTTCTCACTTTTCGTAAATTTTGAAAAATTCCTATGTGTGATTCCGCGTCCACTTTCGCGTCGCGGAAGGGGCACAAAAATCCCACTGTTTTAAGCTCACTTAGACAAAAATAATTCGCGTTTTTTTGAGTTTTTGACGAGTCGAGACCATTTTTCGACTCGATTTTTCGCACTGATCGCAAATCCGGTCTCGGATTTGCAAACAGAGCAAGGGAAGACACATTATGCATAAGGTCAATTCTAGGGGTATTTTTGTCATTTCATAAGATGTTACATTAATCTAATTCACTAATTGATAATTTATGTAATTATTTTTAATTGTGAATTTTGTTGATATCATTTTCTTGGTGACATTGGTTTTGAGATTTTATTTTAATATAATAGAGATGTTTGAATTATATGGTATGTTCTTTATTTTGATAATTTAATCATGATATTCTAAAATAAGTTTAGAATGTACTATGCTTAGACTTAACATAATTATATTTTGATTTACCGAGTTTAGTGGTTATCATTAGATTATTTAAAGATATTTTGTTGTATGACTAATGCTTATAAAGTAAGTTTTTTGGTGTTGTCAATATTTTTAATTTTTATTATGAACACTATTTATTTATTTTATAGACTCAATTTTTTCCCGCGCGTATACTAGTTATTATTAAAGGAGAGGATCAAACCACCGTATTCAACCTAGTGGCAGCCTATAAATATGCCATGTGGCATCTTAGGACAAATAATTAGTTAGATTAGTTAGTTAATTTAAATAATAAATTCAATTATAAAATATATATATATAAATATAAAACAGTTTCTATAATTAAATTAAAAAGGTTTTAAAAAAAATAATATTTCACTAACTTTAAATGAGTATTTAAGCAACATACAAAATTTTAAAAAGAACAAATCAATTTTCTTAAATTGACGTGAATCCTAACTAAAACATTATTATATATTAATTGATATTAGTATTATTTTGACATAATACTTGATTACTAAATATTATATAATACTCACTTGCTAAATAGTAAAAAATTTGAGAAGAAAAAAATATTACAATTACATATTTAAAATTTCGTATTTCGTAATAAAATTTAATCTAAATCAAAACAAAAAATAATATACTGAAAATATGATGAATATATTTATTATCTATAACTATATTTTATATTTTATATTTTATTAATAAGAGAAGATAAAGCCTCCACATTTAGTCAAGTGGCATTATATGAATAACGATTTGGCATTTTATCAAAATAATTACTTAGGTTAATCACTAATTACTATTTTAAATTTATTTTTATATTTTTTAGAAAAAAATATAACAGATAATGCTTTAAAACAACGATTTTCTGAGAAAATGGGGCATTTTTTAAGGATTTTCCCTATTTTTTCTGATAGACATATGTGATTCCATACATAAAATAAAATAATTAAAAAGACCAAAATAGGAACTTCTAAAAACTTCTACTAATAAAAATAATAGAACTGATAGCACCACATGTATAGGATTAAATAGTAAATTATTATTTTTTTTAAATATAGTAAATTATTTTAATGCCGATGATAATAAGCATACATATACAAAATATTATAAAGATATCTTATCAGAAATATAAGAAATACACTTTTGTCGAATTATTGAAAAAAAGTAAACATCACAAGAAACACACTTTTAAAAATTAAGAGGAAAATATCCTTATAATATGATAAGAAAATACATTTAAAAACTATACAAAAACTTTTTGCAATATGATAGCAAAAATATTTTGTTTACAATGTAATAAAAATCATATTTGCAAGATAATAATCAAATTTTATAAAATTTATTGAAAGCACCCACAAAAAAAAAAAGATAATTAAAACACTTTTATAACTATGCTAAAATTTCACTTGCAAAATGATAAGAAAATATTTTTATAATATATACTATTATAAGAAGAATACTTATAGTTGCGCTACTTGAAAAGACAAATACATTTATATGATATATTTAAGTATTATACTTACTTTAAATAATGTATTGAATGTACTCTTGCTACATCATAAGAATTTTTTTTAAACAAAATGTAATGAAATATTTAACATATGACAAAAAAAGAAGAAGAAGAAATCACTTTTAAAAACTATACTAAAGGTATCCTTGAAACATGATAATAAAACTATTTCTACAAAATATTGTAAAAGTAGCTTGACAATATGATAAGAAAATACTTTTACAAAATGTAATGAAATTATTCTTACACATGAAATCAAAAATATTTTAAAAACTATACTAAAAACATGATAAAGAAAACACTTTTACAAAATATAATAAAAGTAACCTTTCACCATGAAAAGAAAAATAATTTTATAAAATTTGCTTACAGTATAATTCGATATGTATTGTGCTTATTGAAAGAAATATTGCTTCCATAATTGTGTCTTAATTGCATGCATCCTCATACTACATCTCATGATATTTTGAAAAGTTGTGAATGGTGATTCGTATTATGAGTTCTTGACCACGAGCACTTGGGTGGCAATGTAGTTGATATATTGAGATTCTCATCATGAGTCCTTGACTACGAACACTTGGGTGGCAAGGTAGTTGATATATTGTTATTGAGATATATGGCCTGCGAGGTCCCCATGGGTCCCCTTAGTCTATGGAGCCTTAACTTGACGAGGCTGTATATGGCAGGCTGTGCGAATGTTTTGATACCACCTTGCATTGCATTGCATGACATTGCATACATCTCATTATACTACTTGTGGTTGATTTGGATTGGCTTATTTGAGAGTATATGTTTACTTTATTTGCATCATTCTATATAAATTGGCGACACCGATGCTGGAATTATTTTTTTGTTGCAGGTCGGAGTGTTCCTAGATTATTTTATAGCTTTTTGAATTCCCGATGGTACATCATGTGTACTCACCCCTACTTCTCTCTTCCCCCACAGATTTTAGTCCTGGATTTCCATGTAGTGGTTGATTTATTCGAGTGGTTGATTATCCATATCTAGTGGTGAGATTCAAGGCTTTGAGTTACTATTAGATCCTATCTTAGTTGTGTAGTTTTTATTTTTATTCAAAGACTGACAATAGTTTTGCTTTACACTAGTTTTATTATTAGATGTTCTTTATACTCGTGACACCAGATTCTGAAATATGATTTATTGTTAGGTTTAGAATCAAGTGGTCTTTAGTCATGACCCCATTTTGGGGCGTGACAACATCTTGGCAACATCATAAGGAAAATATTTTATAAAATATGATGAACATACCTTCAAAATGTAATTATCTATGTAATCTTATATGCCATTTATTACAACAATAAATGCATTAAATATATCGTAGTCTTTTCTCTTTTCAGAAGATATTTTATATATGTTAATCTACATAAATATAACTAATACTATTATTCATAATCTTTTTATGTATACATTACTCTAACTCATTCACTGACAAATTATGCATTTTTTTTTAATTTGTGACATTTGGCTTATATAATTTTCTTGGTGATAATGGTTTTGAGATTTTATTTTAATATAATAGAGATGTCTAAATTCTATGATATGCTCTTCATTTTGATAATTTAATCATGATATTGTAAAATAAGTTTAGAATGTACTATGCTTAGGCTTTATATAATTATATTTTGATTGACCAAATATATAAGTTATCATTAGGTATGTTGTTGTATGATTAATGTTTATGAAGGAAATTTTTGGTGTTATCAATATCTTTACTTTTTATTTATGAACGCCATTTTTTAATTTTACAGATTCAAAATTTTCCGTACATCACGCGGGTATGAATACTACTTTAATATAAGAAAGAAGGAATTAGTAATATAACACATTTTTTGATCTGGTCTACTAATTCTGTATGCTTTTTCGTAAATGGTTCAAAGGTGAGAGTTATATATAATGTTAAAACTCGTAAAATGCTTTGATTAACTCAAATGAATTTGTTCCCTTTACTCTATTTATAATGATTTGACTGTTGCTGAAACGACGTTGGACACTCAACGCGAACAAGAACTAGGTTAACAGTGTGCAGAAAAATACTAAAATTTATTCGACACCAAGAGTTATAGTGAAAAAACTCCTTGCCCAAGGAAGAAACAACCTCTACCTACAATATGTAGGATTTCAGTCAACTTCACTAGCTTCAAGGAGCAATGGTTAGATTACAGCTCAGTAATCACTCACTCACTTCTCACTTTACAATTCTAATGATCGAACCCACACTTCTTAGTACAATTCTCTCAAAGCATGTTCACAGATACAATAATTGTCCCTAAACAATAATTCTAAGTATTATACACACAAAACAAAACAAAACTCTTCAGAAAGAAGTTGTAACTCTAGATCTTTTTCTTCAAACGTGTTGCTCCATGATTGCTCCTTGCCTTTGTAGTTGGATCGCAATATTTGCTGGGTGCAAAAGCTACTCTAAAAGATTTATACTCGGACTTTCTATTTCTAGTCAGTATCCTTGTTTACCTTATTTAAGAGACTATTGACTTAAGTACAATTTTCTTCATTTTCCCGCTCTCTTCTTTTATTCTCCCCATGCCTGATGAACCTGGTTCACTGTGCCATGTTCCATTCCTGTTAAGAGCATTCACATAACACACTCCATCATCTCATTCACACTCCTAAACCCGATTTACTTTGTTATTATCTAAACACCTTATAACTGTTAGTAATCCAACAATTGCAATATTCACGATGTGTAAGTGTTTTGTAGGATCAGGTTGGCAAAGAGGAGTTCTATTGTTGCAAGTGTAAATAATTCAAATCGTGCCTCTATATCACTTGCAACATCCATTTTACCCACGATATAAAATAATAAAGAGATTATCTGTACTTCCTACTATTTTATAAAAGTGACATATAGATATGGTGATGTGACACACCTCTTGCACCAAGAGAAGTGTATATCTTAATAGGAAAAAACCGTTTACTCATCCAACACTATAATTTAAGTTCATTTCCATCTATACAAATGTTTGTTTCTTATCTTTGCCATTTCAATTTTGAAACTGTTCATGCATGTCGCTGTTATAATAGGTAACTTCACCATTTCATTAATCATTTTGGATCAATATTTTTTGCATTACATTTATGAAGTACTTAATAGTTCTAGGCTTGATCCACATCTTCTTTCAGTTCGTTGGCACGCCTCCACCTTCATCATCATTTAGCTCATTAGCACCATCATCTTGATCATTAGGACTCTGTCTGTGAGCGCCTCCATTTTGATCATTAGGGACCTCCTCATTAACACCTGCATCTTGATTAGCATTTTGCTCATCAGAGCCTCCATTTTGATCATGATCCTCTTCATTAGTGCCTACATCTTGATCATTAGAATCCCCTTCTTTATAGAGGTAAATCACACATTTGGTACTGCTTATTTTGTACCCAACACATGTTCATACTTTTGTGTTGGGTACGATGTTGGTTGGTGACTCCATTGTGATTTATAGATAATGATCCAACCAGGTTTCTGGACAAACTTGTTACCTTTCAATGCTTTGCTGAGATTAACTCTTGTTATGATAACTCTCTCATTTTGGTAACTAAAGCTTATCGACTAGTCTCCCTTAATGCTTGGACTAACAAGATGAGGCATCTTGAATTTCAATGCTTGGGCTTGAGAAAAGTTGCTCAATATGGTGGCTGTGGTGTTCTTTATTATAAGGATAGCTTTCAACAAAACGACGAGTGGATAAAAAGCTGGAGCATTAATCGTCTGCTGAGCTTGTAAGCAAGTTCTTGTAGTACTCGGATTCATTCATGGTATAATATATAGAAATACGGGTTGTTTATATTCTTTACATCCAAGCTGATTTAGGCTGATATATACAAGCCGACACAAAATTATATGTTGATAAAACCATTAGAGTGATACTATTATATTCATTATCGGCCAGGTTGTTTGCTTATGTGTAACAAAGTTATAAGTTGTAGTTGTCTTAATCTACCAGGGTTTATATTTTTCCCTTTTCCCTTTAAGCTATAAATATAGGAAAAACAATCTTATTAGACATACATCCATAGGATATTTACTAATTATCCCTATAGTTTGAAGTGATTACATATTGTCTTATTAATTAATAATTTCATATTAGATTTCAAGTCAAATACAACTAGATACATGTATATTTGTACCAGATACACTTAAATAGGGGGAGAGGCAAGCAATATAGGAGAGAGGTAGCGAGATAGTTCATATATCCTAGATACATTCTGAACTATATATACATGAGGAGAAAGGCGAGCGAGAGAGTCAGATACACAGGAATCAACTTGGATACTATGAGAGTGGATTAGAATAGAGAGGAATGAGAAGAAATTCTTTTATATTGAAAAATCAGTTTTTGAATTTTGCAATCAGATTGGAGGGACTTAAATATAATTATATTTCACTTCACTTATGAGAAATAGAGTTGCAATTTAATTATATGACTCTTGTGAAGATTTCACCAATAAAAATCAGATTATAAAAATGCTAGTTTTAGTGTACGCATGCATGCCTCACACGTGTAGTCTGATGGTTATAGCCAAACTTACATTTATACGTAGTAATTATTTGTCATAATTAATACATATGAAATGTGATAATTATGTCATTATGATAACTTTTGACACAATAGGAATTGTAATTCAATAAGCAACGGTAAATCTAGGGGTCCTCGAGGGTGTTCACCCGAACCCTCTCAACAAAATTTATTATATATATAAGTAACTAGTACTGGACATGTGCAATGCTAAATTGTGTAGTATATATATCAAATTTTTTTTGCTAACTTCTCTATTTCGGGAAATATTCAACAATATATCCATCACATCAAACTTGCCCAGAAATAACTGGTAAGAAACAAGCTTACAAAAAGATAACATGAAAATCAACTGGAAAAATATAGCATCTCCAAGTCATATAGTCACATATATCTTACCAGAACAGATAATGGAACCATGGATTAATTGATATTTATATTTGAGTATGAAGGGGTGATGAATGAAAAGATAAAGAAACCCAATTATATAACATCTGGATTTGAGTGCGAAGGGATGATGAATGAAAAGAATCACACATTGATAGAATTCTTACAATGCTTCAACAATCCTCCTCAACGTGACCTGACTTTTGGTCATTAGGACCCTGTGTTCGTCGTTTTGCTCAATGTTATATCATTTTAGCAAATAAGCTTGTTCTTTCCACAAAACACACTTATATATTAACACCTTATATGTCATGGCACATATGTGTACAATCTCAGTTTTCAAGTTTGTGATTAGAAGTTACATTATAATTTCTGAGTGGTTTGGAAACTACAATCTGGAGAAATCATAGATCCTGTATTTTGATAAGGAAAACAAAAGGAACAAAGTACCTTAGTACTATAAAAGACAACTTTTCACTATATAGGATAATCAAGTACATCACTTGGAAGACAATTTATTAAGAAAAAATGTTTGTATTTTTGTAACACCTCAAAATTTTTTAAAGTGAAACAGGTCCACAGACCTAGTTCTACGAGAGATTTACGAGCCTTAGTCTAAAGTACGACCCATAAACTGGGTCATGAAAGTTGTTCCAGAATTGAAAAACGGGTTTTTCAATTAAAACCCACGAGGTTTTGGACCAGGGGTCGTAAAAGGGGTTTCGTGGTCCACTTCGGCAGTTTTTCTTGAGGGGTAATTTTATCTTTTCACACCCTTTTTAATTAGAACCCACAATGTTTTCGACTTATTTTAGACCCCTTATTAGTACCAGTAAGGTTATTATTACTAAAAAAGAAGTAGAAACTCCAAAGAGCATCGAGGAAGGGGAGAAAACTAGGGTTCCAAGCACATGAGTAGAGATTCTTAGAGAAGTCGATAGTTCTTATATTTCCAGATATGTAAGGCTAACTTAAAATATGGAATTGTTCTTCCATGTGGGCCATACCTATTGATAGAGTTGTGAGTGAGTTGAGTATCCAGTGCATGTTTCTTGAAGGTTTTCTTAAACTCTAATATACTTCTACATTATTTTGCATGAATTACTATTTTTATGAATTAAATACTTGAAATAGATAATTTTTCCATACTACATGAAACTAGCAATGAATTGTTATTATTTTTAAAAATTGCATTTAATTGAGCATTTATGAGTATGATTTGAGCTTAGAGAGCCTATGAAATCCCTAAATGCTTTAACTCCACTTTTGCTTCCTAAATGCTATGAGTTAGAATGATAGATGATAGAGTCTCTTTGAGTTAAGAGCTGAACTTTAAATGGATATAATCGAAGAGTCGATAGTTGATGTGATGATTTTAGTTGACAAATATCTAGATGAGACTAGTTGATTCAGAATGATCTCTTTATGAGCATTGAGTCCCAGGAGGAGTATCGAGCACCGAAATAATCCAGGGTAAGCCCAACTCAAACTCATTAATCACATAGCTAAATATAGGAGAGGATTGGAATCGTTAACTCAGATGTTCCTCATGATAGGTCCCTGAAATAATAAAGGACTTGGTTGATTGAGATTCATTATGGATTGCTTCGTTCTTTACCCTGGCAAGTACTAAAAGACTGTGGCAATATTAGTGAGATTGTTGTATAATAACTGGCTCATAAGTGATTATTGTTGGATAAGAGAAACTCCCAGATAGGGTCTTTACTGATAGTACTCTGATTTGATTCAATTGGATTTCATTTGATTTGGACTGGATTGGTACTGATTGGTCATTGTCTACTCTTTATTGTTACTTTGGATAGACATTTGACCTCTTGATTGAGTATCTTTGAGTTTTGTTATTCTATCTATATCTATTTTACTCAACTTTTTTACATGCTCGTACATTCCACGTACTGATGTCCATTTGCGCATGCATCTTTTTATGATACAGAGACAAGTGTTAGTAATCATCAGCAGGAGTATTATTGAGGATCTAATTATATCCAGTTTATTGGTGAGTCCTCCCCTACTTCCAGAGGATGCTCATTTAGATTTCATCTAGCTTGAGTTAGTACTTTATTTCCTTTTATTGGGATAGCCATGGCCTGTCATAGTACCATCTAGACAACTTAGAGGCTTCATATACTAGATTTGGGATTGATGATTTGGATATTGTTTGACTAGTTTCTTTCATACTAGTGTTGTTGATTTATTCTGATTGTCTTTATTTTAGATCGTCCACTTTTATTCATCTTTAGTCTTTTACTGATGTGATAATTATCGATTGAATGAAGGTGATGAGGCCAAGTGGTTCGCTTGGGGGCTAGCAATAGTCTCTGAGTGCTGACCACATCTAGGGTACCCTCCCGGGGCGTGACAAACTTTCTATCGGAGCACAAAGTTCAAGTGTCCAAGTGAGTCTATGAAGCATGTCTGGTAGAGTCTTGTTTATGGGTGTGTTGTGAACAACACTTTATAAGTAGGAGGCTATAGGACATTAGGAAGGGTCACACTTCTTTCACATTCTGACTCATGCTATAGAGTTAAACTCTATGGAAGCTCTCTTGTAATTCATGCATTATGCGTTTACAGAATTTTGACCATGCCTCAAAGAAGAGTTGTTAGAGGAAGAGAAGGTTCGACTAGACAGAATTTTAACCAACCTGAGCCCTAGAATCATGATGAACCCATAGCCCCAATCGTCCTTGAGCATCCACCGCAGGCTGACATCTCGAATGCTGAGCTCCGCCAATCCATGCATACCTTGGCCTAGGCTGTGACAACACCTTCTGTTAGACAAACAGTGGGTAAACAAGATGTCCAGGACATATCTGGAGCTTGGGAATTCTTGAGGCTGAACCCACCCGAGTTCACAGGGTCTATGCCCACTGAGGATCATGAGAACTACGTTGATGAGCTACAAAAAATGTTCCATGTGACACATGTGGCTGAAGCAGATAGGGTTGAGTTGGCTGCCTACCAACTCAAGGGTGTTGCTAGCTGTGGTATGACCAATGGAAAAGAATCGAGGAGAGGGTGCCCCAATTCTGACTTGGACAATGTTTGAGGAAACTTTCTTGGGGCACTTCTTTCCGAGAGAGATGAGCGAGGACAAGGTAAGAGTTCTTGAATTTAAAATAAAGCTCTATGATGGTGAAGGAATATAGTCTTAAGTTCATGTAGCTATCTCCCTATGCTCCTGAGATGGTTGTCGATATGAGAAGTAGGATGGGTCTGTACATTGATGGGTTGAACAAGTGGCCAAAGAAAGATGGGAGAGGAGTTATGCTTGTGAGCGACTCAAACATAGGTAGATTGATGGTCTATCTATAGCAGGCTGATAAGGAAAGTCAACAAGATAGGGGGAGATTAAGAATAAGAGAGCTAAAACTTCTAGCCATGAGGTTGGAAGGAGAGGAAATGAGAATGGTAGCAAGTTTCAGTCCTGGCCAGCACCTTCATCTGCTAGTGCACCAACACCCAAAAATTAGAAAGAGCAGAGGCTGCAGAATTTCAAAGCCCAAGGGTCTCAGTCACAAGCTAGTGTGACTTTAGGAACACAAGGTAAGCCACAATTTGTCAAGTGTGGCAAACTACACTTGGGGAGGTCCGTGAGGGAGGTGATGCATGCTATAAGTATGGCCAAATAGGTCATTTTCAGAGAGATTTTCCAAGGTGGGCTAGCAATTCTCAATCTTTTGCACCAGCCCCACCAGCTAGAGAAAACCAAAAAGGACCTACATCAAGCGCAAGCGGAGCTACAAACCTTTTGCATGCCATGGGTAGTCGTCAAGATTAGGAGAACTCCCCAGATGTTGTGACAGGTATGATTTGAGTCTTTTTTCTTGATTGCTATGTTTTGATTGGTCCTGGTGCCACATTGTCATTTGTATCTCCTTATGTGAATGGTAGATTTGATAGAACTCTTGAGTGTCTTCTTGAATCCTTTGATATTTCTACTCAGGTTGGTGAGTCTATTCTAGCTAAAAAGAATCTATAGAGATTGTGTAGTGTCTTTCCTTCATAAAGATACTCTTGCTGATTTGATTGAGTTAGAGACGGTTGACTTCAATGTGATTCCTGGCATGGACTAGCTTCATGCCTATTATGCCTCTATTGATTGTAGAACCCAAAATTTTCAAATTTTAATTTACAAATAAGCCTATCCTAGAGTGGAGGGGTGACTCTATTGTGCCTAAGGGTAAGTTTATTTCCTACCTTGAGGCTAGAAAGATGATCTCAAAAGGATGTATCTACCATCTTCTGCGAGTCAAGTCTGACGATGTTGAGCCTCCGACCCTTGAGTTTGTCCTGATTGAGGATGAGTTTCCTGAAGTATTTCCTGAGGATCTTCTGAGGGTCCCTCTCGATAGGGCGATTGACTTCAAAATTGATGTTATTCCCGACGCCCAATCTATCTCTATTCCGCCATATAGAATGGCTACCATTGAGTTGAAAGAACTAAAGAGAAGCTGAATGATCTCTTGGATAAAGGATTTATTATGTCGAGTCTCTCTCTATGGGGCACTCTTTTGCTATTCGTTCGAAAGAAAGATAGTTCCTTCAGAATGTGTATAGCCAGTTGAATAAGGTGACCATTGAGAACAAATATCCCCTTTCGAGGATTGATGACTTATTCGACCAACTTCAAGGTGCCACTATTTTCTCCAAGATAGACCTTAGATCAGGCTATCACCAAATGAGTGTGAGAGAATGTGAGATCTTGAAGACGACTTCTTTAACTTGATATGGTCACTTCGAATTCTTGGTAATGTCCTTTGGGTTGACAAATGCACCTGCAACCTTCATGGACTTAATTAATAGTGTATTCAAACAGTATCTTAACATGTTCGTGATCGTGTTTATTCATGATACTTTGGTGTATTCTAGAGATGAGGAGGAGCATGCTAATCATCTTAGAATCACTTTGCAGACGCGTAAGGATAATGAGTTATATGCAAAGTTATAAAGTGTGAGTTTTGGTTCAAATCTGTGGCATTCCTAGGCCATGTGGTTTCAGGTGATGGTATACATATGGACACTCAAAAGATTGAGGTGGTCAAGAATTAGCCAAGACCTACCTCTCTGACCAATATAAGAAGCTTTTTAGGTTTGACTGGTTACTACTGCAGATTTGTTAAATGATTTTCTTCCATATCTATACCATTGACTAGAGTGACTAAGAAGAAGGCCATGTTTCAATGGTTTGATGAGAGTGAGAAGAGTTTTCAAGAGTTGAAAATGAGATTGACTACTACCCTATTATTGACCTTGCCCGAAGGAGTTGACGAGTTTGTTATTTATTGTGATGCCTCAAGAGTGGGATTGGGATGCATATTGATGTAGAAGGGTAAAGTTGTTGCATATGATTCTAGGCAACTTAAAGTGCATGAGAGGAGTTATCCCACTTATTACTTGGAGTTGACAGAAGTGATGCATGCTCTCAAACTATGGCACCGCTATCTATATGGAGCGCATGTCGATGTGTTCAAAGACCATAAGAGCCTATAATATGTTTTCACCCAAAAGGAGCTTAATCTGAGGCTGAAGAGATGGCTTCAGTTACTCAAAGACTATGACGTGAGCATTCTCTACCATTTAGGTAAAGCTAATGTGGTTGCTGATGCTCTTAGCAGGTTGTTTATAGGGAGCACTGCTCATGTGGAAGAAGAGAAGGAGGTAGCTAAGGAGGTACAAACTAGCGCGATTAGGGGTCCAACTCGATGAATCTAGTGAAGGTGGAATACTTGTGCATAATGGATCTATATCATCCTTTGTAGTAGAGGTAAAGGAGAAGCAAGACCAAAATCCCATCTTACTCCAATTGAAGGAAGATGTATATAACCAAAAAGTAATGACTTTTGCCAAAGAGGGAGGAGTATTGACGTACTAAGGCAAATTATGTATTCCTGATATTGATGGTGTTCGACAGAGGATCATGGAAGAGACCCATAATTCTAGATATTCCATTCATCCAGGGTCAACTAAGATGTACCACGACTTATAAGAAATTTATTGGTGGAGTGGGGATAAGAAATATATTATTGAGTTTGTCTCTAAGTGCTTGAATTTCCAACAAGTGAAAGTTGACCATCAAAGGCCCTGTGGAGTAGCTCAAAACTTTGAGATTCTAGAGTGGAAGTGGGAAATGATTAACATGAATTTCATCATAGGTCTACTGAGGTCTCACAGACAACATGATTTGATTTGGGTGATAGTTGACAAAATGACTAAATCTGCTCACTTCTTGGCAGTAAAGATGACTGACACTTCTGAGGATTATGCCCGACTATACATAAAGAAGACTGTCAGAATGCATAGAGTCCCCTTATTTATCATCTCAGATAGAGGAGCCCGATTCACTTCCCAATTCTGGAAGTCCTTTCCGAAAGGGCTAGGATCAAAGGTAAACCTTAGCACCACCTTCCACCCTCAGACAGATGGCCAAGCCGAGTGAACAATTCAGACTTTGGAGGATATGTTGGGAGCTTGAGTCATTGACTTCAAAGGTAATTGGGATGACTATTTGCCTCTGACTGAGTTTACCTATAACAAATAGCTTCTATTCGAGCATCTAAATGGCTCCTTATGAGGCCCTCTATGGTAGAAGATGTAGATCACCGATTGGATGGTTCGTGGTAGGTGAAACAAGGTTGACTAAGCCAGACTTAGTACACCAAGCTATGGAGAAGGTAAATTTTATCCAAGAGAGACTGAGAACTTCACAGAGTTATCAGAAGTCCTACATTAATATTAGGAGAAGAGACCTAGAGTTCGAAGTGAATGATTGGGTATACTTGAAAGTGTCACCCATGAAGGGTATAATCAGATTTGGGGAAAGGGAAAGTTGAGTACTCAATACAATTGTCCCTACCAATTGTGAAGAGAGTGGGAAACTTAACTTATGAGTTGGCATTACCACAAGAACTGGCAGCCATCCACCCAAGTCTTTCAGATTTCTATGCTTAAGAAGTGTTTGGGAGATCTGTCCTTGGTTGTGCCTGTCGAAAGCATTAGAGTGAAAGATAGTTTGAGTTATGAAGAGATCCCAGTCCAAATCCTTGATCGTCAAGCTCGCAAGTTGAGAACTAAAGAGGTTACTTCTGTAAAAGTGTTGTGGAGAAGTCAATCCATTGAAGAGGCTACATAAGAATCTAAGGAGGACATGAAGGCTAGATACCCGCATCTATTTGTCATGACCCTATCCGCTCATGATGGCGTCTACTAGTCCCACCTACAGGCAAGCAAATTCCCAACTCAAGGGTACCTGTCCTAGTTCTCTAGTCCAAAAAAAATTATAATATATATACACTGAAACCCACCTAGATCCTGGAAGTCAAGTGTACAAAGCTATAATAGACACAAGGGCACATCATATACATATATCAATAATCATAATCTTATACAAAACCAGGAGTGTACCTACAAATACCAAACTCTAACCTACAAGGCCAACGTCTGGATGCAAAAGACAAATATCAATATGAAGGAGACTGCGAAAACGCCAAAGCAGAGAGTGCTCACCAAAAATCTCCCGAGCGCTTCTGAAGTTCCACAACTCAACTATCATGACTTGTACCTTGACCTACACCATAGGGAGATGCAGAAGTGGGGGTGAGTACTAGAAAAGGCACCTAGTAGGGATCATCGGCTGATAGAGAGAAATAGCGAACATAAATTAAGTCCAAATATATAGAACTGCAGCAGTGTAGCAAAACAAACTCAGGTCAAGAAATGGGCATGTCTAAGAACCCTTAAACTATAAGCAAACTAATCAAAGTGAAGAATAATGATAACCTGAACCAACCTAAGTACTGAACATCGATACCGACTGATGATGACTGCATAAGCCAATACCCCAACTATCCCCAACTGAGGTGTAGTGCTACACGCGGGTGCAAGGCCCTAGTATCTATACCTGTATGCCAACTGGGCCCTTATAAGCCTAGAAGGTACACTCATACACAATAATCATGCCAATGGAAAATCACAGAATTCCTAAGAACATTCATAGAATCCCAGAGAACCATTACAGAGCCTAGCTCTCCAAATCATCAGAGTAAGGATCAGTTGTACATGGGTGTAAGGACCTAGTATCTAAGCTTGAATATCTCTTGAGCCCCTATAAGCCCTAGAGGTACACCCATGCACAATCAGGGTATGAATAGGTAAGTGGATCCATGGGTAAGTAATCACAGGCCTCACCCCAACAGTCACAAGTCAACCGAGTGCTCGACTCTGTGCTGGCATGTGGCACTCAATCCATCAGAAGTAGTGTCACACCAGGACTCAAATCCCTAATATCACTCGGGAACTCTAACCCTTGGGTCTTGCGACTTGGCCTCCGATCGGGTAGGCAGCTAGGGGCAAGTAGTCTGACCATAAATGTAATGGTGGGACGTATCACCCCAAGAGAAGGAATCCCCCTATTATAATCAATAGTGTCTCATCATCACTGTATCCATCACAAGGCCTTTCCCCAAAAAATATCAATCAACGGGGCCCCAGGCCCAAAGAAACTACCAATGCTTGAACCTCTTTAGAATCGACACCCTGGTCTCGGACACTGGATGTGACCACCGAAGACTATGACCACAGGGATAATCACTCGGGTCTAGAAACTCGGACGTGACCACCAGAGTCTTAAACAACAAGGTGTGTCATCTAAGTCTCAGAGCATAACATCAGAAAAATCTCCCCTAGACCCCTTAAACATACATCTCTCCCAAGTTACGATAAACAACTCATTCCCAAGGTATGCAAGGGACTAAGAGTAACAACTAACCTTAGTATAACAGTACGTAGACCTCAATAATTAGAATAGAATTGAGCTTAACAAGCAATTATGCTTCAATCTAGCCCATCGTAGGTAATGGAAATAAATGTGCAGTAATAATAGGGGTATCATAGGTTCCCCCGATAGCTAGGCCCAGTAGAATCATAGTATGCTCATAACCTAATCACGGTATAACCCAGAATCAATGCATAGTCTCCCAGTCTACATATCTCTATAGCAACAGGTGATGCATAGTCATGCAAGCACAAGTCAAGTCAATATACATGCCTGCCCTAGTCTCTAGCTCATATTCCGCCCTTACCCAAAGCCCCTTTCCGTGTAAAGCAACTCACAAGGAAGCGTCATAACCTAAGCTATGGTCCTAGAGGCTAGATAATCAGAATGATGTCACCTACCAAGAATCATATTGTAGCCTAGCTGCACTCAAGGATTTAGGCCAAAACAACAATGTGCCGACCCACTAATAATATGCCCTACTCTAAATATGGCGATAGTTCCCAAGACCAACCCACACATCTTGTATCACACATCACACGACTCCCTTAGAAAGGCAACTACAAACGTTCCCAGAATATGGTATACTCTCCAGTCACTAATCAGTGACACAAGTACATAATTAATGACAGTAGTGTAAAGGATCATATAAACTGCAAGGCAACAAAGAATCACGCTTAATCAGGAAATTCTTCCAAAACTACTTAGGAAAGATATAGATAACCGCATCCGCATCATTCATATTCATACCAACCAAATATAGACACTGATTCAATGCACAGGGTAGCATGTAATCAGAGGTCAGCCCCAACAGCTAATATATTCCAGTAGCCTTAGACAACACACACATACAAGCAAGAATCAAGATCAATGTACATACCTGTCATATGTCCACAGCTCTGGCCAATCTCTTTTAGGCCCTCTCGTAGTCATATAATATAAGAATCAGGTGATATAACAACTACAACCAATATAACTCTTAAATATCTACCATCCCATAGCATTATATATGTACAACACACAGATCACATCCAACCATATACAACATATACTCCACGACTTAGTCTAGAAATAGTACATTTTTACAATTCCAACTTAAACATGCAAATATTTCAGCTTAGTCTAGGGTTTAGAGAAATCCTAGCCTACCTAACATTTGACGTCTCTTGCTCTAAGTCAATCCAACCAAGCTTTTTTCCTTTGAATCACTTCCTAATGCTGCTTAGCTATTAAAACATAAGTCCCAACATCATTATGGCTAATTCAGCTATCAAATCTTAGGAAACGATTGAAATTACATCAATTATGACTAAAATGGGAAAATCGAGGCCCACACTCAAAAAATCAACCCAATCCCCATAAAATAATACCCACATCATCTCGAGTACATAGCCAGAAATTCAGCCCAAAAACGAACCCCATAAGAACAAGAAAAGGTGCAAAACAAAGTTAAAAAAATTTAATCAAGAAAACATTCTTTTCAAAATTTTCTCAGTCAATATTCTCAAAAATAAAACAAAATCAGTAAATACCCAGCATATCACAACATCCTTTACGAAACATAGAATAATTTAGACACCACTTTCACTTAATTTCATTAAGAAATGACCGAGATATTATAATGTAAAGTTTTCACTCCTTCCCAATATATCAATGAAGAAAAAGAAGAGATTTACCTCAAACAGCATGTCAAATTCCAAATCAGACTTTGCCATGACGTTTCTTGTGAAAAACTGAGTCATGTAGCCTTTTGAATCACCCAAATTAGATGAAAAATAAGCTCAAAATCATGGTACAAAATTGAGAGGAAATATTTTATATGTTTGAATTGGAATTGTAGGAATTTACTATTTTTGGACTGAGTCATGGAGTATATGTTGTATATGGCTGGATGTGATCTTTATGATGTACATATATGATACTATGGGATGGTAGTTGTTGTATTTAGGGTTGTATTGGTTGTAGCTGCTATATTACCTGAATTCTTATATTATATGACTACAAAAGGACCTAAAATAAGTTGGTTGGAGTTGTGCACATATGACAGGTATGTACACTGAGCTTGATTCTTGCTTGTATGTGTGTGTGGTCTGAGGCTACCGAAATATACTAGCTATTAAGGCTGACCTCTAATTACATGCTACCCTGTTCGCTGAATCCATTGTCTATATCTGGTTGGTATGAATATGTATGATGTGGATGCGGTTATTTATATCTTTCCTGATTACTTCTGGTAGAATTTCCTAATTAAACATGATTCTGTGTTTCCCTGTAGTTTATATGATCTTGTATACTACTTTCATCTGTTATGTACTTGTGCCACTGATTAGTGACTGGAGAGATACACCATATTCTGAGAATGATTGTAGTTTCCCTTCTAAGGGAGCCTGTGATCTGTGATACAATGTGTGGGTTAGTCCTGGGAACTAGCGCCCTATTTAGAGTAAGACACATTGTTAGTGGCCGACACATTGTCGTTTTGGGCAAGGTTGTTTTGGGAAAAATCCTTGATAGCAGCTATCCTGCATTATGATTCTGGGTAGGTGACATCATTATAGGTGACATGATTCTAATTATCTAGCCACTTGGACCTTAGCTTAGGTTATACCGACGCTGCCCTATGAGTTGCTTTACACAAAAAAGGGCCTGGTAAGGGCGGTATATGAGTTAGAGCCTAAGATAGACATGCTTATTGATTTGACTTGCACCTATATGACTGTGTATTGCCTGTTGCTATAGAGATATGTGGATTGGGAGACTGTGCATTAATTTTAGGTCATACCGTGACTGGGTGATAAGCATACTATGATTCTGCTGGGCCTATCTGTTGGGGGAACCTATGATACCCCTATTATTACGGCTCATTGATTTCCATTACCTGCGATGGGTAGAATAATTGCTTGCTGAGACTGATTCTATTCTGATTATTGAGTTTCATCCCTACTAGCATTCCATATTTGACGCAGTAAGTATCATCTCTGATATTTCCATTTACTTGTTTGTAATATTTCTCTGCGCCCACTTGAACATTAAATCTGCATTTATAAACAGAAAAATGTTTAGGAAAATGACAAATTCTATGCTACTAAATGACATCATGATACTTGCATTTAATCAAAGACCACATTTCTTCCATTTTCTATCTGCAAACATATAGGGAAAAAACTAGCTATATTTTTATGCCAGAGTACTCAATTTCATGACACAAGCTATAAGCGATGTCATCAACATATATGCATAATAGATTACAATTTACAACGATTCAATTCAACCACGAAATAAGAAAGATAGGGAGAGAGTAAGAATCTGTAGAAGAAAAGATGTAATGAATTGATGTAGAGAAACCGGTTTTTTATTCCGGAGTGAAGTGCTTTGATTTAAGAAGAAAAGATGTAATTTGAAGAGCACCTTTTCACCTGGAATGCGTACTGTTTGAATGGGGTGACGTATTACAACTTTTATGAGTTAACAACAATAAAATGCCCAATGGAATCCCACAAGTGGCGTTTAGGGATGATATATTATGCGCAAACCTTACCACTATCTCACTTTTATGAGTGAGGTAGTAATTTTGTCTATGGGTTGTGATTTGTTTTGTAGTTGTGACTTTTCTAATAATACACAATAGCATGTGTTTATATTATCTTTTGTTGATTTTAAATAGAGATTTATTTTTAAATTTAAATAAATTATACTCTCGCCGTTTAAAAAAAATGATCTAGTTTGACTTAACATGTAGTTTAAGAAAATAAAGAAGTGTTTTCAATCTTGTGGTCTAAATTAAAATTGTGCCAAATGTACTAAAATGTTCTTTAATCTTGTGGGCTTAAACATACCATGTGCAAGTTGAAATTAAACTGTTGTCAGGAAAAAAAATAGGTCATTCTTTTTTTGACGGACTAAAAAGGAAAATAATTTATTGTTATTCAACAAAGAGTAAAATTTTAAAATTTAAAATATATAAAAAGAAAATTATGAAAAATAAATTAAGTTGACTATCATAGTATAAAATGTAAATTGTTGATTGTAGAAATCTACATTTCTTTACTAGATTTAACATCCCTAGATCTTCCAATAAACGGTCCATAATAAGTATCCGCCTTACGTGGATTGACACTACTATCCAAAGAACAATTCATATTAACTTTTCGCCTATCAAATAGATTGACACTACTGTCCAATGACCAGTTCTTATTAACTTTCTGCCTCTCACATGGATTGACACTACTGTCTAATGAAGGGTTCATATTAACTTTCCACCTCTCACATGGATTGACACTACTGTACGTCGATGTCCAAATAATTAGCAGCTAAGATTTATGCTCTCCCACATTTTAAACTGCCAACCACATATAAATACCCACCAAATTGCACCAGACTCTCAACCAAGCAAGTTCATTTCACCTAATTAAAAATCCTAGAAACTTCTTCTTCTTCTTCAAAGTTTTCTATGAAAATGTCTGGTCATAGAAAGGGAGGCAAGGGAGGAGCCAAGCGGTACAAGAAGTTACTACGAGACAACATCCAGGGCATCACTAAGCTAGCCATTCACAGGCTTGCTCGTAGATTGTGTGAAGCATATCTCTGGTCTAATCTGTGAGGAGACTCGTGGAGTGATGAAGATCTTCATTCTCTGGTCTGATCTATGGGAAGAAAGATCGTAGATTATTTATTTCTGGGAAACAACGGAAAAAAGAGTTTTGATTTATTTAATCAGTTTGGTTTGATTTTTTGGTTTAGATCAATTTATATCCAAACTGTGACTACCCCTAAATTTGGCCAAGAAATTAAAAAAAGAATATTTTGGTATCAATTTCAATATTTATAATATTTTAGATCTTTTTTTATTTTTTAAATAAGAAATATACATCCTCTAAATTACAAAATTGAATGCTTTTTCCCCAAAAGGACCCCATTGTACTTCAAAAAAGTTTTCAAGTGTTAAAATGAAAATATAATTGATACATAAACCTACCCAAAGCAATCAGAAGCTGTTTTTAGAGTTCATATTTAGGTTTGTGTTACTCTCAAAATTGAAGAACAGTGATACTCAGCTCGCTTCGATAGATCGACTGCCGAAGAGAAATGTCAGATTATTTGCCTCCAGAGTTGGTGGTTAACATCCTATCAAGACTATTATCTAATCAATCTTTTGATGCATAACTGTTTGTAAGTTATGATATTTCCTCATTCCTAGCCCTGATTAGCATCGTTAAACTACACTTCTTGCACTGAATGAGCCTTACTGTGTGCTATTCTTAGTACCTTGTAGTCATTTGTAACAAAATCAAACCCAAATCCCATGACTTACAATTCTCTCAAATGTAAGTCATGGGATTGGGGTTTGATACTGTTACAAATAACTATAAGGTGCTAAGAATACAACACACCAAGGCTCATTCGTTGCAAGAAGTGTAGTCTAACAGTGCTAATCAGGACTAGAAATGAGAACATACCATGACTTACAAGCAGTTTTGCATCAAAAGATTGATTTGATTGGTAGTCTTGATAGGATGTTAACCACCAATTCTGAAGGTAAATAATCCAACATTTCTCTCCGACGGCGATGTATCAAAGCAAGCTGAATATCACTATTCTTCGACTTCCAGACCAAGACAAACTAAAAGATGAGCCCTAGAAGCTGCTTCTGATTGCTTTGGGCAGATTTATGTCTTGATTATATTTCAATTTAATACTTGAAAACTTTTTGGAAGTACCATGTGGTCCTTTTGGGGAAAAACACGTTCAATTTTGTAATTTAGAGTATGTATATTACTTATTTCAAAAATAAAAAAGTATCTAAAATATTGTAAATATTGAAATTGGTCCCCAAAATATTCTTCGTTAATTTATTGGCCACGTTTAGGGATAATCACACTTTGGATACAAATTGATCTAAATCAGAAAACTAATCAAACAGATTAAATAAATTAGAAAATTGAACCAAACTAACTAATTGCTGAATAAAATTTAATATGAGAAATGTGCAAATAATTTAGATTTGCATGACTAATTGTATAATAAACTTTAATATGAGAAATATATTCAAAATATTTAGATTTGCATGACTAAATGCAGAATAAAATTTTAAATGAGAAATGTAGTCAAAGTATTTTGAAATTGCTTGACTAAATGCAAAATAAAATATAATATGAGAATGTAGTCAAAGTATTTTGAATTTTCTTGACTAAATGCAGAATAAAATTTAATATGAGAAATTTAGCCAAGTATTTTGAATTTATATGACTAAATTAAAATAAAATTTAATATGAGAAAGTAAACTATTTTGGATTAACAGTACTAAATTAGAATAAAATCTAGCGATGGTAAAATACTATGATAATAGAAATGAAGGATAGGAATGAGAGAATTTCTTCCATACATACTTAAAGAAGAAGCCAATTAATTCTATTGAAACATAAAATGGGATGATTGTGTGGTTTATTTCCCTAAAGATATAGTAAAGGAGATTCTACTGAGATGTCCACTAAAGTCGTCGTTGCGATTCAAATGTGTCTGGAAGAATTGGTATACTCTTATCAAAACTTCGGAATTCATTCAACAACACTTGAAGATTTGTAGATCCCCACAACTCCTCACTTATACTATTGGTACTCGATCAATAACTTTGATTTCTGAAGGAAATCCACGAAATTCATTGGTATGACAAACCTCATAGGTTATGTGGACGACTTGTTTTTAATGTATGGAAAAATAATAGTGTGATTCTGTGTAAATTATGGAATCCTGCTACTAGGGAGGTGAGACTGCTCCATGTCCCTCTCCCTGCACCTATAATCCATGATGCTCATGTCTTCGGGTTCGGATTACACCCCTTGACTAATGACTATAAAGTTGTTTATTTTCATTTCAATTATTGGCGTGAATATGCTGCAGTGGTCTATTCCTGTTCTCGGGACTCATGGACAATTTTCAAACTTAAAGAACAAGCTCCATTCAATACAATGGTCAAGCATACATTTGGTACGGTTTATTTGAATGGAGCTTATTACTAGCTGGTATAAAGACGTTGTCGTACTAGTGATAACACTGTTATTTTATTTGACTTTCGTTGTGAGATGTTTGAGGAGATTGAAAGGCCAACCTGTTAGTCTATTTATACTTTTGTGTTGGTGTTGATGGTGGTTGATGATTCCATTGCCATCTTGAACTATAACCCGTGTAGTATGCTTTGTTTTGGTATATGGGTAATGGCTGAACCAGGGGTTTGGAACAAACTTATCACCTTTGAATTCTTCACATGGATTATATCTTGCTTTGATAGCTCTCTCATTTTGGTAGGTAAAGCTTCGCAACTAGTCTCCTATAATGTTCAGACTAAGAAAATGATGGATCTAGAATTTCAACATTCTGACGTGCGAAAAGGTCCATTATGGAGGTGTGGGGTTTCTTTTATTACAAGGAGAGCTTAGTCACAATTGAACAAGGAGACCTGGACAATTAAACAAGTGAGCAGACCAGACGATAGGAGAATTGAGCTTATAAGCTTGTTCAGTCAATTTCATATATAGTTTTTACTGTATGGAATTAAGTATTTGTAATTGAGCTTATAGAATTATATAAGTAGATGATATAGAACACATTTTCTATAATTTCAGACTACAATAAATTCTATGCACTTCTGATAACATCTTTTATTTATTTTGTCTAGGTTACTAAAAATATTCGCCCCAAATTATGTTGTCTTTTTCATACTCCATCTCTGTGTTGGTTATTGTTTTTCTCTTTCAGTTTCAAGTCTTTTTTGTTGACCAAGTCTTTAGGAAGTACTTTGTAGGTTGAATAAAATTAGGCTAGCAAAATCTTCAATTATTAGTCGTTGAGTGATAGTAGGAGCTAGTGGACTACTATCTTTCTTTTTCTGTTAATAAGACTCTATTTAAAGAGTCCAATTGTGTAATTCAAGCATCAAAAAAATCTTAGCTAATTGAATAGAGTCCAAGTATTTTTTTTCTCTATTAAATTTTAGTCTCTGTTTTTATCTGTGGTATCAGAGCCTGGTTTGAAGAAGAAAAAAACATAGTGCAACATCAATCTGTGAATCAGAGAATCAATGAATTCTGAAAATTTTGTGTAGGCAACCATTCCCTACTTTGATGGTCACTATGACCATTTGGAGAATGTTGATGGAAAATTTTCTAAGATCCAAGGAGTACTGACAAGTAATTGTAGATGGCATACCAAGACCAGTGGAAGGCACAATAGTGACAAATGCATAAAGATCCGAAGCACAGACAACAAAGTTGAAAGACCTTAAGGCAAAGAATTATCTTTTCCAAGCAATTGATCGTTCAATATTGGAAACCATTCTTCCTAAGTATACTTCTAACAAGATTTGGGACTTTATGAAGAAGAAATATCAAAAATCTATGAGGGTGAAGAGGCAAAGCTTCAAGCGCTTCATTCAGAGTTCAAAACTCTTCGAATGAAATCTAGAGAGCCGGTTACTGACTATTTTTCATGGGTGATGACAGTGGTAAACAAGATGCAGATCCACGGTGACAAGTCAAGTGAAGTTACAATTGTTGAAAAGATTCTTCGAACAATGACACAAAAATTTAATTTTGTCGTTTGTTCTATTGAAGAATTTCATGATATTGATACGATTTCAATTGATGGATTCCAAAGCTCTTTGTCGATCCATGAGCAAAAAATCACTCAAAAAGAATAGGTTGAGGTAGCATTGAATAACTCAACAGATGATTGCTCCGGAGGACAAGGATCCAATAGAGGAAAAGCCAGAGGTAGAGGTTGAGGCAATAATGAAAATAATCAACAACGTCAATACCATGAAAATAAAGGTAGAGGAAGGGGACAAGGTGGCTACAGCTCAAATCCCTTAGACAAGTATAAAATTGGATGTTATAGGTGCCATAAGTTCGGCCATTACCAATCTGAATACCAAAAAGATTTATCTCAGATGCGTGGAGAGATTGCAGAAAAAGAGGAAGAGGAGATATCTTGGTTAATGGTTTGCCACATGAAGGAAGAAACATACAAAAATTTGTGGTATCTTGACTCCGGATGTATCAATCATATGAGTGGAGATAAGTCGGTTTTCTCCACCTTGGATGAATCTTTTCGAGATAGAGTGAAGTTTGGGAACAACTCTAACATTGCAGTCATGGGAAATGGCAGGTTCTAATCCACACCAATAGAAATTTCACCCAAACAATTGCTAATGTTCTTGTTTTCCAGATTTGAAGATGAATCTTTTGAGCATTGGCCAATTGTAAGAGAAAGGTTATGAAATTTCTATAAAAAATAGAGGCTGTAGAATTCGAGATGCCAAGCTTGGCTTAATTGCTCAAGTTAAAATGAGTAGAAACAGAATGTTCCCTCTCTACCTCCACAACATTAATCACACATGTTATTCTGCCAGATCAAAGGATGAGTCTTGGTTGTGGCATTTCCGTTATGCGCACTTGAATTTTAACGGACTTATAACACTGCATAAGAAGAACATGGTGAATGATCTTCCTCAAACTACGTCTCCCTTGGAAACTTGTGAAATTTGTGTTGTTAGAAACAACCTTGCAGTCCATTTCTACGAGGCAAATCATGGAGGGCAAAGGCATTGCTGGAATTGGTACATTCAGACCTCTATGGACAATTAAATACGAATTCTAATTTTGGTAAAAGATACTTCATAACATTTATTGATGATTTCAGTAGAAAAACATGGATGTATTTTTTAAAAGAAAAGTCTGAAGCATTTGGCGTTTTTAAACGCTTTAAAGTACTTGTTGAGAAGGAAACTAGTAGCCCTTTGAAAGCTTTTCGCACGGATCATAAGGGCTAATTCAATTCTCAAGAATTCATAAATGAGGAAAATGGAATCAAGAGACAGCTGATAGTAGCTTACACACCTCAACAAAATGGTGTTTGTGAGCGAAAGAGTCGTATAATCCTCAATATAGTGCGCAGCATTTTGACAAGGAGTGGTGTCTTAAAAAGATTTTGGCCGAAAGTTGTTGACTAGAGCATTCATATTTTAAACAGAAGCCCAACTTTTTCTATTCAAAATATGATTCTGGAGGTGGCATAGAGCGGGCAAAAACCAAGTGTTGACCATTTTAGAGTCTTTGGATATGTGGCTTATGCTCGCGTTCCAGATCAGAAAAGGATCAATTTAGATGATAAAGAGAAAAATGCATTTTTCTTGGTGTTAGTAATCAGTCTAAAGCTTATAAACTGTATAATCTTTACACCATGAAAATTGTTATTAGCCATGATGTAATTTTTAATGAAGATGCTATATGGTCATTGAAGGACAAAGGAGATAAGCAACTTATTCCAATGGCATTTGAAGAAGAAATGCGGCAGTTGGAGGAAAATGAGAAGTGAGAGGGAACTGAACAATTCACAAATTTGGATCCAGTTCAATCACCAATTTCAGCTCCTGCACAAAAAGAGGAGTGACCTCAAAGATAAAAAAAAGACCCACATGGATGGCAGATGTCATAACCCAAGCCTAGGTCCTAGAGTGACACGACGAATGCAAACTCGAAGAGACCCGAACAAGCCTCATAACATATCAATCACAAATCCTTGGTCATGGAAGCAAAGTGAACAACAACAAGAGATATAATATAAAAGGAAGCGAGACTAAGGGAAGTCTTTGATAATCATTAAAGCATTAAAGAGTCAAAATCAAGCATAAGTACATCATAATATCCAACACACCTCTAAAATAGAACGGAGCAAGAGGCAAGAGACTTTCCGAGCTTACCCTCATAGTAACAAGTGTTCAACATTAAAAAATATCAAATAGAAAGAGTAGCATAAATAGTGTCGTCGGACTTGAGGACTCACCAAAGCTTGCTTCAAATGATCGTACTAGCCACGTGGAGGATGATCAAATGGTGCTCCGATCTCTACATGGTAATATCATATAAGCATAGAGTATGCGTTAGTACATTTGAATATACTAAGTATGTAGGATGCAATGCAACAAGACATTAGCCAATATAGTAAAAAAATGCATAATAATAAGCAATGGATAAGTGAAATCTCAATATGGTATGTATGGTCAATGCTTGAAGTAAAACATGCTTGTAAATCATTCAACTTGCACAGAACATAATACATGTGTGGGAAGAGACCCTAACCGACAAAAGTAAGACCAAGCAAGCTACAACTTAGATTCCCGATGATTACCCCTAGTCGATAAAGATGTGGTCTACTTGCCAAGGTAAACCATACTTCACCTTACATTGAGCCTATCCCATTTCGGCGAAGTAACCCCCCTTACAGAACCCATCCCATTTCGGGGTGGATTTTATGTTAAAGTGCACAAAATGGATCCACTAGTATAGCAAGGATAAAGTATAATCCTATCTTGGCACATAGTTTGAGGAAAGGAGTATGGACCCTTAAAGATAGTCCACGCCAACATCCAATCCATCAGTGCTAAGTCTAATCCCACGAAATACTTGAAGTAGTAATACTTTAATAATAACATGAAAAGCTTGTAAGAACATGGCTTGAGTAGCTCATAAACATGCTTGACCTTTAATGATGATCCTAGATTAAAACATGAGAGTAGATCATAATCATACATGGACCCTGGCTTTAACATGAATGGATCACAAGGGGTAAACATAATAATGAAATAGGGCTTAACTTGTAACTTGTAACATCATAGATACTTTTCATGAATTAAATACATACTTGAAAGCCCTAAATCATCATATAGTCACTTGACTTGTAAATCATGAAATAGATCATCAATAACTTGAGAATTCTTGATTTGATATTGTATCAAACAATTGGTGGGTTCATGATACTAGTTCAAAATCATGCAATTCGAGAGTGAAATAAGATGAGAAAACTAATGCAAATCAACCCACCAACATGTAGTAAAACCCTCATGTAAGGTACCTTGAAATCCACCATCAAAATTCATAATAGATAATAGTTTCATAGCTCAAAATATACATAGTCTGAATAGAAAAAGATCAACTCATACTTTAATCATAAAATAGATATTCATGAGTAATCAACAACTTGATAAAACCCCAACATAAAATCATGCTCATATTTCATAATAAGAGATATCCATAGGTAATACAACTTGAAATCATGAAATTTTTATAAAAAGGAAGATTGAGCTCCATGGGTGAAAGGACCCAATGGATGAAACCCACATACCTCAATCTTGGGTTTTCTTGAGATGACCTTGAAGAGAACTTAGCGCTTAAAGAGAAAAATACTTGAGTTCCAAAGTTAAGCTTGAAATCCTTGAAATTTGAATGAGATATTTGGTTAATTCTTACAGAGGTTTTTCGGAGGGTTTTGAGTAATATAGAGTTGAAAAGTGGCTAAATATGGGTGTTTTCACGCATAAGTGGGCATGGGGCTATGACGCCAATGCCCTTGGCCGACACAAAAAATTTGAGGAAAAACTTGTACTGGTCTCAGTATGGTCTGTGACACAGACCCATTGTGGAGGAAAGAATGACACTGATCCGCGCCCAATCCTAATCGTGGCCTGCTCGCGGATGCATACTATTTTACCAAAATTAGTTAAAGTTAATTTTCGCTACGGGTCCTCTAAAATATGGGTAAACCCATTTTCCACTCAATTTTGCCACCTGATCAAGAATATTAAGTCAGATTTTTTATATCACGAACGAATTTTGAAATATATGAAAATTATGATTATGGGCATTTTCAAAGCATATTTTTGGGGCGTTTCAATATCTCCACCTTGGTAACATTCATCCCCGAATGTCAAAGAAACATGCATGAGAGAAGTGATCATGAAGATTTTCAGCCTGACATGAATGCAACAAATGCATTTAAACATCATTTTCAAAAATCTCAACACGAATGTAAAAAATCATCATAAACTTATCAACCTAAACGTGGATGCATGCAAAATAACATGAGGGCTGAAACTTAGGACCTAAAACAATATAGGGGGCTTAAATTAGTACCTTAGGCTTGAGTAGAATGGAAGAGATATGGGTATCATTTCCTCATGTTTGCCTTGACTTTCAATGTGGCACTTTCAACTTGTTGATTCCTCCAAAGGACCTTGACAGAAACTACCTCTTTGTTTCTTAATCTCTTTACTTGTCTATCAAAACTTTCTACTGGGACCTCCTCATAGGTCACATTATCTTCTACAACACCCACAAGATCTAAGTACACTATAGCACTTGGGTCACCCACACACTTTCTCAACATGGACAAATGGAAGACCGGATGAACCATGTTCATCTCTATAGGCAACTTCAACTCATATGTAACCTTACTGACTCCCCTCGGAACTTTATAGGGACCCACAAATCTTGGGATCAATTTCCCCTTCTTGCCAAATTGGACCACATCCTTTATGGGTGAGACTTTCAAATAGACCCTATCACCAACCTTAGACTCAAGATCTTTTCTCCTCACACCGGAATAGGACTTTTGTATACTTTGGGTTGTTCTCAATCTCTCCTTAATCAACCTCACCTTCTCCAAGGCCTCAATGACTACGTCCGGACCTATAAGAGCCATCTCCTCCACTTCAAACCACCCCACCAGGGATCTACAACGCCAACCATAGAGAGCTTCAAAGGAAGCTATTCCAATGCTTGAGTGGTAACTATTGTTGTAAGCAAACTCAATGAGTAGAAGAAGTTCATCTCAACTATCCTTAAACTCCAAAACACAATCCCTAAACATATCCTCAAGAGTTTGGATAGTCCTCAATCTATGCTAAGCTTAACCTTGGAATCGAAACCTCTTTGAAATGACTTCCAAAAGTGAGAAGTGAATTGAGCACCCTGAGCTGAAATGATAGACAAAGACACCTCATGAAATCTAACCAACTCATGTATATATAGCTTGGCATAATCATAGGCACCATAAGTGGTTTTGACAAGTATAAAGCGAGCTAACTTTGTCATTCTATCTACAACAACCCAAATACAGTCAAAATGGCTCTTAGTCTTAGGCGACCCAACCACAAAATCCATGTTGATCTCTTTCGACTTTCAAGTAGGAATCACTTTATCTAGGGCTAGGCCACATGGCCTTTGATATTTGGCATTGACTTTTTGCCAATTATGACATTCGGATATGAACTTGGCAATGTCCCTCTTCATACCAACCAACCGATATACCTCCCTCAAGTCTCTATACATATTTGTAGAACTAGGGTAAATGGAATAGGATGAATTATTGGCCTCCTTCAAGATCAATTCTTTCAAGTCATCCACATTTGGCGCACATATTGTCAAAACCCAAGCCTAGGGCCTAGACATGATAGGGTGAATGGGCAACCTGAAGGAACCCCAATCAAGCCTCTTTACATATCATTACACATCCTTGGTTGCGGAAGCAATAAATATAACAACAAGAGTAGTAAAAAAAGGGATAAGAGACTAAGGAACATCCTTTATATCATAAATCATAGTAAGCTTAAAAGAGTATAACATAATACATCATAAGGTTCCAACAACACCTCTAATACATAAAAAAGAGCAGGGGCCAAGACAATAAACATACATCAAAGAAAAGAGTCTTAATACATAATATAGAGTCATAGACATCATCCCCAGAATAGAGGACTCACCAACTAGCTTGAGGGATAATCGTACTAGCCACGTGGAGGAGAAGGATGATCAAGTGGGGCTCTTAGTCCTACATGGTGACATCATGTATGCATAGAGTATGTGTTAGTACATTTGAATGTACTAAGTATGTAGGATACAATGCAACAAGAGATAAGCAGCATATAGAGATGCATAATCATAAGCAATGAGTAACATATAACAATATAACATGCATAGAAGATGCTTGAAGTAAGTCATGGTTACATAGAACATAATACATGTACAAGGAGAGACCATTATTATAGTATTCATATTCCATTGAGGTACCAACCCCTGAATTGGTTGGTGGATCATCGCACCCTACCACCCATGGTGGTTAAACTACTAACCCCTCAACCTGGTTATCAAAACACAAACTCTTTGATTGGTTGGTGGATCGTCTCACCCTACCATCTATAGTGATTGAGGTACCAACCCCTCAACCTAGTTATCAAGGTACAAACCCCTTGATGTGGCTATCAAGGTACAAACCCCTCGATATGGTTACCCGGGCTCACAACCCCTCGAGTGGGGCATGGTCTATTCCCAACATGATATAGGAGAATATTATATATATGCATTCATTTCATCATCATAAAATCATTTAACTCATAGGACATGCATTGGGCCTTCAATTCCTCAAGAAATCATAATTGGACATTTTATCAAACAGTTGGTGGGTGTGCAGTGCTAGTATAAAATCATGCCATTCAAGAATGGAATCATGCTACAAAATTCAGCATAAAACCATCAATAGATACTTGGTAATACTCTCAAACAATATATTAAAATCCTTCATCAACTCTCACAATTGATCTTAGAGTCATAGCTCAAAACCTACTAAAACAATGACAATTTCATGAAACCCCAACATAGTGTGCAATAAAATTCATAATAAGTAAGACCCAAGAGTAAATCAACTTTAAATCATGCAATTTAAGTAAAAAAAAAAAAACTTGGGCACCATGGGTGAAAGGACCCATTGTTGAAACCCACATACCTTAGCTTTTTGGAGAATTTTTTTATGAAGATTGGGAATAGAGACTTGAAGCTTGAGTGAAATCCTTAAGATATGGAAGAGATCTGGACACTTGAATTTTGAGGTGAAATATTGTCAAAGTGTTTGAGTGAGTATAGGGGAATGTCTTGAATAATATGAAGGTGAAATATGGCTAAGTATAGGAATTTTCACACATGAGAAGGCTTAGGCCTAAGAACCAAAGGCGTTGGACCGGACAACAAATAAAAGGCCAAAAATCACACTGATCCTTGCCCTGGCCGCGTTGCGCTAGGGGCACAGATTATCATTAGAATTTGAAAATTGTGGATTTTTGACTTTTGATACTGTTGCTCTTAAATTGGGGTTAGATCCGTCCCCTACACAATATTTCTCCCTGAACAAGAATATGAAGTTAGATTTTTGATATCACGCATGGATTTGAGATATATGGAAATTACAATTCCGGGCACTTCCGAGACACATTTTTGGTCACTTTTTGGGGTTGTTTCAGTATCTCCCCCTTGGGAACATTCATCCCCGAATGTCAAATAAAGGTATATGAGAGACATATACATAACAATTTGAACCCACATAATGATGTAACAATGCACTTAAACATCATTCCAAAAATCTCAACATAAGTGTAAAATTATCATGAACTTTTCAACTTAAACATGAACGTATGCAAATTTCATGGGCTGAATTTAGACTTAGAATAACATAGGGGACTTAGATCGATACCTTAGGCTTGAATAGAGTGGAAAAGATAATGATATCTCTTTTGTATATCCGCTTCGGCCTACTATGTAGCACTTTCAACTTGTTGATTCCTCTAAAGGACCTTAAGGACAACCACCTCCTTGTTCCTGAATCTCTTCACTTCTCCATCCATGATCTCTACTAGAACCTATTCATAAGTCAATTTATCCTCAACAACACCCACAACATCCAATAGGACAATAGCATTAGAGTCACCCACATATTTCCTCAACATAGATACATGAAACACCGGATGAACCAAATCTATTTCACTATGCAACTCCAACTCATAAGCTACCTTTCCAATCCTCCTCATCACCCTATAAGGACCCATATACCTTGGGCTTAACTTACCCTTCTTCAAAAGACAAACCACACCCTTGATGGGTGAAACCATCAAATAGACCCAATCACCAACTTTAAATTCAAGGTCTCTTCTCCCCACATGGGCATAGGATTTTTGACAACTTTGGGCTGTTTTCGACCTTTCTCTAATGATCCTCAACTTCTCAAGAGCCTCCATAACTAGATCCGGGCCTATCAAAGCCACCTCTCCTACTCAAACCACCGAACCGGTGATCTACAATGCGTACCATAGAGGGCTTCAATGAGCCATACCAATACTAGAATGATAGCTATTGTTATATGCAAACTCAATCAATTAAAGATGATCATTCCAACTACTACTCATTTCCAATACACAAGCCCTAAACATATCATCAAGAGTTTGGATAGGTCTTTTGGCTTGGTCATCCGTTTGAGGGTGAAAGGCCGTACTAAGCTTAACTTTTGTAGCAAGATCCCTTTGAAAGGAATTCCAAAAGTGTGAAGTAAATTGAGCACCAAAATCTGATATGATAGATAAGGGAACCCCATGTGACCTTACCAATCATGGAGCATAATCTTCAGCCCTATATGTAATCTTAACTGGTAGAAAATGAGCCGATTTTGTCATTCTATCAACCACAACTCAAATGGAATCAAAACCCATTCTAGTATTTGACAACCCGACCACAAAATCCATATTAAATTCCTCCCACTTCCAATTAGGAATCTCTATGCTTTGGTAAAGCCACCCGACCTTTGATATTCGACTTTGACTTATTGGCAACTATGACAATCGGAAACAAATTTGGCAATGCCCCTCTTCAAACCTCCCCACCAATACACCTCTCTCAAATCTTTATACATTTTAGTAGAGCTTGGGTGAATAGAATAGGAAGAACCCTGAGAATCATCAAGGATCTTTTTTCTCAAGCCATCAACACAAGACACACATAACCTACCTTGGTATCTAAGGGCACGATCTCCTCCTTGGGAGAAAACCTCCACCTTACCACCCTTCACCAAAGCCTTCAATCCTAACAAAGCGGGGTCAAGATCTTTCTTAGCTTTCATCTCCTCAACCAATGAAGATTTAGAGCCATCAACTACCACAACACCCCCATTATCACCTCTTCCAACCTAATTCCCAATCTAGCCAACCGATGGACCTCCTTATCCACCTCTTTACCATCATCATCAACATGAGCTAGGCTACCCAGACACCCTACTAAAAGCATTGGCCACCACATTAGCCTTACCAGGATGATAATGCACACTCATGTCATAATCCTTAAGAAGTTCTAGCCACCTTCTTTGTCTCAAATTGAGGTCCTTTTGAGTGAAGACATATTGGAGACTCTTATGATCGATGAACACACCAACATGCACTCCATACAAAGAGTGACGCCAAATTTTCAAAGCATAGACCATGACGTTTAATTCAAGATCATGAATAGGATAATTCTTTTCATATACTTTGAGTTATCTAGATGCGTAGGCTATCAGCTTACTATTTTGCATTAGAACACAATCCAAACCAACTCTAGAAGCATCACAATACCCAACAAATCTCTCTAGCCCTTCCGGTAGTGACAAAATAGGAGTGGACACAAGCTTATCCTGGAATGCTTGAAAACTCTTTTCACACTCATCGGACCATATAAATTTGGCTTTCTTTTGGGTCAACTTGGTCATGGGAGAAGCAATAGAAGAAAACCCATTCACAAACCTCTAGTAGTAACCCGTTAAGCCCAAGCAGCTCCTAATATTTGACAAGGTCAATGGTCTAGGACAATTTCTAATCACATCCATCTTTTCAGGATCCACCTTGACACCGCTCCTGACACCACATGACCTAGGAAGGCAACCTCCTTCAACCAAAATTCACACTTGTCATACTTAGTATACAACTTCTCCTCTGTCAATCTACGTAGCACTACCCTCAAATGACTCCTATGCTCCTCCTCACTATGTGAATAGATCAAAATATCATCAATGAAGACCACAACAAAAGAATCAAGGAAGGGTTTGAAGAACCTATTCAAAGACCATGAAGATGGTCGGTGCATTGGTCAATCCAAAAGACAACACAACAAACTCATAATGTCCATACCTAGTCCAGTAGGTCATCTTGGGAATGTCACACGCCCTCACCTTCACTTGATGATACCCAGACCGAAGATCAATCTTAGAGAAGTGACTAGCCCCTTGCAATTGGTCAAACAAATCATGAATTCTTGGAAGAGGATATTTATTCTTTATGGTGACTCTATTAAGTTGCCAGTAGTCAATACATATTCTAAGGGACCCATATTTCTTCTTCACAAATGACACTGGTGCACCCCAAGGGGATTGGCTAGGCCTAATGAAACCTTCTCTAACAAATTCTTTAATTTCTCCTTCAACTCCTTTAACTCCGTTGAGGCCATACAGTAAGAGGGAATAGAAATGGGTTGAGTATTGGGAAGGAGGTCTATGCGAAAGTTTATTTTCTTTCGGGAGGAACACCGGGAAGGTCACTTAGGAAGACATCTAGGAACTCATTTACCACCAAAACTGACTCAATAGGAAGGGCCTTAGACACTACATCCCTAACCCTTACAAGATGTTAAAGACACCCCTTAGAGATCAACTTATGGGTTTTAATGCAAGAGATAAATCTGCCCTTGACCACCACATCATGACTCTCCCACTCAAGAGCAAGTTCATTTGGTTATTGGAATTTGACCCTGTGGGTTCTACAATCAATAGAGGCATACTGTGCATGCAACCAATTCATCCCAAGAATGACATCAAAATCCACCATCTCCAACTCAGCAAGATCACAAGGCAATACCTTATGCAAAATGCAAATGGGACAATTTCTATAAGCCTTTCTAGTAACAATAGATGTGTCAATAGGAGTAGACACCTCATAAGACTCACACAATAATTCGGGCTCAACATGGAACTTTTTGGCAACAAAAAGGTTAACAAAAGAAAGAGTGGCACCCGGATCAATCAATGCATACACATCAAAATCAAAGACTTTTAACATATTGTGACGATATCGAGAACCTCTTCAACCTCTTGTCTCCCTTGGAGTGCATAAATTGATTGTGGCTTGGGGCACCACCTTGTTGACCACCTCTCCCCAAAGGAACAACATTGGCACCTTGTGGACGAATCTCCTCACATTTGTTGCGATTATGAGGACAATCAATCTTTTTGTGACCCACTTGCCCACATCCATAACATGCATTAGTGTCTTTCAAACATGGGCCCCCATGACTCCTACGACATTTTGAACACCCATTATTAGGAACCACACCACCAACACCTTGGGCCCTTAGGAAGTCATTGTCAAACCCCCTATTAAAAGCATGAGAAGATCCTTGGCCTTGATGGAACTGGCCACCCTTTCGACTTTGGAACATTCCCACAAAATGGTTCCTCTTGGCCTCATTACTTCTCCTCTCCCTCAACTTTTCCTCCTCCATTTGTTTGGCATAGGTCATCAAGTAGGAGATATTTATGTCACTAATCAACATAGCATACTGACATTCCTTACTCACCAACGGATACATCCATCACAAACTTGTTCATTCTAGACCTTGGGTCAGCAACTAAATGCGGAGCATATTTAGAGAGTTGGTTGAACTTGAGGGAATACTCCCTCACACTCATGGATCCTTGCTTCAAATTCATGAACTCTACCATATTTTCCTCCCTTACCTCAAGAGGGAAGAACCAATTAAGAAAAGCCACCTTAAACTCCTCCCATAAGACCACATTATTGTTCCCTTTCTCCTATTTCCATTGATTATACCATATTTGTGCTACCCCTTTGAGTTGGTAAGCTGCCAACTCCGCCTTCTCTTCCAATCAAACACCCATAATAGCCAATATTTTGTAAACCTCATCAATGAATTCTTGAGGGTCCTTATCCACCTTAGACCCATTGAACTCCGGTGGGTTCATCCTCATGAAGTCCTGCACCCGAGATGCTAGAGTAGGAGCATGAGGGGCTTGGGCCCATTGGTTGGCTTGACTAGCCACAACTTGAGCTAGCAAAGTGAGAGCATCCGAAGCTCACCATGAGCCGATTATTCCTCAGGTGTGCGAGCTCTTCTTCCTCTAGTATTAGGCATGATCTAGCATAGCAAAGAACAGTTACTAAGGGTAAGACCTTATCTATCTTCTATAGCATGACATAGATCAAGAAGAAGAGAAACATTTCCCAAAATGTTTTATAGCCCCTTGCTCATAGTTGTGGTGCATAGCACAACAATGAACAAGGCTCTAATCCATGCGTTTTGTTAGATGCGAGGACCGAACAACCTAGTGCTCTAATACCAAGTTCATCACTACCCAAGCCTAGGGCTTAGACATGACACGGCGAATGGGGAACCCAAAGGAACTACAATCAAGCGTTTTTACATATCATTACAAATCATTGGTCGTAGAAGAATTAAATACAACAACAAGAGTAGTAAAAAGGGGATAAGGGACTAAGGAACATCCTTCATATCATAAATCATAGTAAGCTCAAAAGAGTATAACATATGGCTCCAACTACACCTCTACTATATAGATAGTAGCGGGGCACCATGACAAGCAACTAGGCTTACCCCTCTTAGTCATAACCATACATCAAAGAAAAGAGTCTTAATACATAACATAGATTCATAAACATTGTCCCCGGAATGGAGGACTCACCAACTAGCTTGAGAGACAATCGTACTAGCCATGTGGACGAGAAGAATGATCAAGAGGGGCTCAGAGTCCTACATGGTGACATCATGTAGGCATAGAGTATGCATTAGTATATTTCAATGTACTAAGCATGTAGGATGCAATGCAACAAGAAATAAGAAACATATATAGATGTATAAGAATACGCAATGAGTAGAATGTAACAATATGACATTCATGGAAGATGCTTGAAGTAGATCATTCTTACATAGAACATAATACATGTACAAAGATTGAACGTCATTGTAGTATTCATATTATATTGAGGTACTGACCCCTCAATTGGTTGGTGGATCGTCGCACCCTACCACTCGTGGTGATTGAGGTACCAACCCCTCAACTCGTTTACCAAGGTACAAACCCATTGATTGGATGATGGATTGTCTCACCTTACCACCCGTGGTGATTAAGGTGCCAAACCCTCAACCCGGTTATCAAGGTACAAACCCCTCGACGTGGTTATCAAGGTACAAATCCCTCGACATAGTTACCGGGGCTCACAAGCCCCAGAGTGGGGCTTGGTGAATTCCCAACATGATATAGG